>JAKUDP010000019.1:0-261561 GCA_022570795.1 Sphaerulina vaccinii
AACCCTAACCCTAACCCTAACCCTAACCCTAACCCTAACCCTAACCCTAACCCTAACCCTAACCCTAACCCTAACCCTAACCCTAACCCTAACCCTAACCCTAACCCTAACCCTAACCCTAACCCTAACCCTAACCCTAACCCTAAGCGAATACTCCCACGCCAAAGCTCTCAGGGTTAGCAATTGCAACTTCGGAATACTTCGACAGGATATATGGAGGGGGTCGCTGTCCGCGAAAGCCTCACATGAGGAAATGCGGAACACTTCATACCTACTCGTCTTGCCTGGCTGTCTCCGCAACTGATATACGGCCACGGCTTCCTGAATGGTGATATAACTTACAAGAATTGTGAACTGCAGGTGACAAGCTGGAACACGAGAGGATATTTGGGAACAGAATGGGGGATCTTTTATGGACCAGACCCTTCCCAACCGACTCTGGCCATAAGCCACTCGTACCATCGATTTCAGCTTCTACACACTGCTGAAACTCGCTCACTACAGGTAGTCGTTGGCAGATGAACAGCTCAAGCTTGAACATGACGAAGTTCCGAGAATCGGTGTGGTGGTGACCATGCGCAAGCTGTTGTATCGGGAAGCCTGGATAGATGTATAGAGCATGCAGCAGCTCGCAGTGAGGTCGATGCTTCTTCAATATTGCACGCCACATGCGGAGGAGCTAGAATCCTTTCCTGATGTCAGACTCATGTACTGGACATTGATGGACACGAAGGGGTCAATGGAGCAAGAAGAGGGCCATCGATTGGGCTCTGGTCAGCACGCGATACTCGCTCGCCAGTAAGTTATACGGCAAGAGCATATTCTCACTGCTTGAACCTCGTGTATCAGAACGCTTTCAACACTGTACAGCATGGCTGAGCTTGGATATATGTTAGAAGCTGGTCCGAGACCTGTTGTTGTGTGAGGATAAGTTGGTAGCTACGACCGCACCCTGCCAACCTGTATCGGGACGTGAGGACGTAAGATACATCGCGACATTACAAGCATTCGTGAACTGTGCACCGAAATAAGACTGGCTACATCGCACATCAACGCAACAACGCTCTCAATCTCTACTCACTCCTGCGACACCAGAAGCACGTCAGAGTAGACTCGGCTTTGCCATCAATGCACACAACGTCAAGGCATGTCTTGCATATTAAGACGAGGTGCTCAACCTTGACGGAACTTAATCTTCCCTGCATTCGCCATGCCTCTCGACCTCGTCGAAAGGAACACGATCTCTTAGGACATATAGATCGGAGGATATCCCTAATACAGCTATGGCAATCCCAGTGAGCAAAGTATGGCGGCATCTGGCGCACTTGCAAGGATTCTAGAAGTTCCAATAAGAATGACATACTTGCAATGAGGATGAAGGAGTACATGCTGGACATGCAAACATGCAGCATATCTCACAGCGCCTCGGATGTATCAACCCTCTTACACTGGTCACAGCTCACGAAAGGGAAGTTCTAGCAAGAATCATATGTTGAGGATTGGTCAGTCAATGTGTTTCTTAGCAGAAATTTGTCAACGAATTTCGCCACTGCACTGTGAGTCCCCTGATGCAACATATGTTGCCCGGCTGCTTTCGAATTGGGCGTCTCTGCCATGCGGACATACCGCCAGTCAGACAGGAAGCTACCAGCGACATCAAAGCGAACTCCTGATGGCGTTTTTTGAATTGATATCTCGAAATTCTCATGTGGTCTAAGTGGACTCGACGGCCAAGATGTTGCCAGCTATAACTATTGCTATAAATCAACCCACGCAATAATATAGTTGCAGCACTGGATATTAGCAAGAAGCCCCGCTTTACTCGACTCGATAACACATTCTTACCTCTACAAACGAGTAGTCCTTATATTATCATTCCCGCGATGCTACTAGAAATTGCATAGCCTTGCTTTGCTACGTTGAAACTTTGGTTCAACAAGATGACTCGCCCTGTCAACAACTTAGTAAGAAGCCAGCCGACGATCCAGGTCATCTTACTTGGCTGGAAATAGTATCCCAGCAACTCCGCATTACTGAGCGGCTTTGACAACTATATCCCGCCTAGCTATACCTTCGCTATAGATATACCCTATAATATTTTCGCAAATAAGCTCGTACGAGGGTCGGACGAGTTTGTAACTATGCACTAGCATATATGCACAACCTCCCATTCTGTAAACCCGTATAGACCAGCCTTGGAAATTGCAATCTTGATTTCTCCCTTTTTATCAAGCCGAGCTGGAACCTGCCCGTCTAGATCGAACGGTCCTACTAGCTCGATGTGACTACTATACTATTGCCATCACTTATCAACACAAGCTAGGGTTGTAGTAGTAACAACCGCTTCTCTATTTGGCCTCTTGAAGCAGCCACGATTTGGGGACCATATGCGATAATCACGCTGCCTCACTCATCAATCAACCGATCGATCAACGGCCCAGTGGTGTAGTGGTAGCACTGTTCATTGGTGTTGTCAAATAGTGAGATCTCGATAGCGCTCAGAAATCCTGAACTTGGCTCAGAGAAGTAGACACATTGGCTGCGATCACGTACATGGCGATAGTTCTTGCTGCTCCAGTGTACCTCTTATCGTACCTTATTGTTTTGCTCGGTAGAGGTCTCAGGATTGAAGGTTCATAGATTATCGAAATCTAGCTATATCAACAGTCGTCCATGGTGTAGCGGTCGAGGCATACATCGCCGAGCAATTGGTGTTGTCACAGTCGAATAGAAATAGCATTCAGCCATTCTGAAGCAATAGTCTTCTGCGGCCTGCACTGCAGCCAAAGCGATAGTTTTGCTTCGATGAGGTACTTTTTGCTACATAATGTAAACAGATACATTTACACAGAACGCCATGAAAATTCTCCCCTTTAGTCCTCTTGACTCATAGTAAGAAGCATGCGATCACCAGGATTCGATTCCTTACTAGATCACTTCAATTTTGCTCTTTTTGAGCATTTTTTGCTATTTTCGCTGGCTACGATTGGGGCACTTCTTTCTGCAAGTTGGCGTGAATCTGAACCCCTACATGATTAGTCAACTAAGAAGGCGAGAAATGCTGATAATACTGCGAGGTTGGAGAGAGGCGAAGATGATTACTATCGCATTGTACTGTACGGTAATTGACGTCGGAAGTATTTCAAGCGGACTTGATTCGCTAGGATGCTGTGCAAGCTGTGGTCACTTTGTACTGCTTGGGGTCAACCTTGGAAGTCTCCTAGGTGGATTAGGTAAAGTGCCGTGCAAATGCGATCACTTCGTACTGCTCTAGGTCTGACTTCGTAAGTCTTCTAGGGCGGACAAGCTAATACTGTTAAGGATTTCTGCTATGCCATCCTCAATTTGCAGCAATTCTAGGCCTTCTGTATAGTAGATTCGAGCCTTTTGGACATGCCCCGACGTGGCATAGCTAGTGCGCAAGCATAGACGCAGCAGGGTAGCAGCCTGTGATCTTGATTAGTCGCGCCTACTGCAGTTATTAGAGACTTCGATCAGCGTTTGAGGTCAGGAATCCATTGGATCAACCGGGCAAAGCACACGGCAATATTCGACCAGATTGCAACATTTCTTACTAAATTCATTAGCCATTGCGTCAGCTCAACGAGTTCAGCCATTCGCATCGAGGGCTGGCAGACAACAGACCATCAACCAAGAAGCACTGCCGTATCGAACAGGATCCGGAGTAAGATAGATGGCGAAGCTTGAGTAGCTGTACTTCACTGGACTCATTACCGGAGACAAGTAGACACAGGCCTGCCTCCAAGAGAGTTCAAGTCTCAAAATAGTCGCCTTCAGTGCTGGCGGTTTTGCCTGATCATCCTCGTTCTCGCTCCTTACTCGGCTTATAGTACTAGGGCCTCGCTTTTCGCACGTCGATACGGATAGCCTCTCGCCACAGATTCTGACCAGTCTGCCTACTACAGCCCATTTCAGCAGACAAAATGCCAATTCCAGAAGTGGTTAAAGTAGTGTTATTCCCTGTTTGTGTCGAACGAGGTCGGGGTTCAAAAGCCAGAATTCTGTTTTGTTGCAGAACCGATGTATCCAAAGCAAAAAACAAAAAAGACGTTGAAATTGTCAAAAGTTTTGTGGCGCTTCTGCGAATCGAACGCAAGTCTCTCTGTAGCATCCTCACCGCACAAGTGCGGATAAAACCGGATGTTTCGTGTCGAGGGACATCTGGTCCCTCCGTCCTCTAGACCAGAGCGTACTAACCACTATACCAAGGCGCCTGTCTGAAATGTCGGCATTTCTACGCATATTTGAAGGACCATTGCTAGTTACGAACCAAAAGCGGCAGAACAGCAATAGTACATCACTCAAATGGCACTTCTGTGAGTCGAACACAGGTCTCATACCATTATCAGCTATCTAGCAGTTGTTCGGTTGTGAATGTGATCTCACTACACTACTGAACCGTTGATGAATGAGGCAGCCTAGTGCTTGTATATAGAGTGTCATTCTCCAGTAGTATGAACAGGTTCGAGTTAACAGACTGGCGGCAAAGCATGATGCTCTTTGCACCTCAAGACCGAGGACGCTGAGCCTATTGACGCATCCTTCTTACTTGTAAAGCAATGGCAGCACGAAGAGTGAACGTATACTTCTGAATCCAAAGCAATAACGTGGAAGATAAGCACCGAGTAACGAAGAAGTCAAGGACATGCTCGAGATGTCGGCTAAGGGTGAAGTGATGAGTGCGTTGGGCGGGCGTTGGGCGTTGTTCGAGACTCGGCCTGCATTAAGATGCGCCTTCAAGTGCTGCTGCAGAGGGCCCCAACATGTCCGTTCGCAGTTGTGATGACCCCTTTCAGGAAAATTTATTGCGATTTAATGATGTCTTCAAGCGCACAAGTTGTTGCTTCTTCTCCAGGCCAAGATGTACTTGTCGAAGATCATATGAGCTTGGGCGTAGAATAGCACGAGGGCTGTTGGTCTAGCGGGTGTGCTTTCGTCTCTATAGTCGGCTGCATGCATGAATTGCAGAAGACCATCGAGGCTGTTTTACCTGTATGTTGGGCGGTTCGATACTCCAGTGGAAGCAAGAATCTCTCCATAGAAAACTTCGAAAGCAGAATCGAAAGCTGAAGGCGCGAAGAAGGCCGCGTACCCGGCAAAGCAGCAGCTGTAGCCCGATCCAGGAAGAAAGTGGAAGCTCTGGCAGAAGAAGTCGGACTACCAAGAGGGTGTAGTACCTGGCACAGAAGCCGGAGTACCTGCCACAAGACATAGCAAAGAGGTCGTCAGTGCATACTAAGCAGACAGCATCAGAGCGAATAGCGCGTGGCATTGCCATGAGAACATGTGAACAGCTTTGACGTCTAGCATAGTGCCAAGATTATTGTCGATGGGCGATTGGTTTTGACGGAAAGCAGGTACTTCTGCTTGCCAAGCTGTAGTTTACTTATGTTCCGGCCGTGGTCGGAAGTTCCAGACATCTCGCTCCTCATTTTGGAAGAAGGAAGGGTACATAGTAAGCAATGCAATCCCTTGTCGAATACCAGTGCTGTTGAGGTGGTGCGAAACAGCAGTTGAAAGGCAGACTGTTTCTGAAGTCAGACTGCTATCGCTTGAGGAGCCGGGAACGTGGCAACTTGTGATCATAAGTGCCAGAGCTGGTCCTCTTTGAGACAGGTATCAGCCTAGAGGTTTGCGGCTTTCCTCTTCTGTGCCAGAAGATGTAGCGAACGAACTGATGCGTATCGCCAAACAAGCGAAGCTGACTTATCACTGCCGCCCAACGCTGATCGTTACAGTTATGCAGATCCTGGATTCCCTCTCTCTAAGCTGTGTGATTGTAGAACAGAGAGATTCATTGTGCGAGAGAACACAGAAAGATAGGGACCGGCTTGAGTACCTCCAGAGCTCCCATGCTCGGCGATGTATGCTGGACGAGGTGATCTCGAGTAGTACAGGCTATGCCTGTCTTCCAGCTCTTCACTGTACTCGGGAAACGATCAGTGAAGGTTTCTGCTTGTCTTGAGCTCCCAGAACCCTTAGTCGCTGTGGGGCAAGTCAGGAGTACTATTTCTGCAAGCAAATTGGAAGAAATCCTCCGAACAATATTCAGCGGCAATATCTGTGCTCACGTACGGTGGCTCGCCATGTTCGGTGCAATGACTGTCATCAGCTCCGACTTAGATGCTGGACTTGCTAGGAGCTGACCTGATCATCGTGACAAGGAGGGACAATCACCAATGGAGTTGTCCCATCGATGGTATTGCTACGCTGCTTAGGACACGACTACTCATCGTCCAGGCCTACTCTGGACTGAGCGAGCTTGCAATAGTCGTGTCAATCTGCCCAAGGTAATGCCCAGTACGTCGTACCTAGAGGCAAGTTTGTCGAAAGGCTTCTGGCTTGATGACCTCGGATAAAGGCTATAGGCGGCAAGACACCTTGACAGAATGCTGGTATCATGGACCGTAACATTGTACTTTGAAGTTCTTCGAATGGCCAAATATGAGCTGTTCGAAGCAGAAACGTGAATGGTGATATGGCCGTATGCAAGTGCATTGTAGTCCGCTCCGGTTCGCTTTTGAAGCCTGTGACCTTGCCGGCAACGGTGTGCTCCGAGGACTTTGAAGTGCTTGTGGATCCCAAACTTTCAAGTTGCACCGCATGAACACATGGTCATCTCAATTATCGTCGATGAAGACCACCGTGAAGGTCACGTTGTTCAACGCTGTCAGAGCTCGGACATCGTCTCTCCATCGATGACTAAGTTGATCGATGGGCGTTCCAGCTTCACTGCTGGATTGATGTCCCTGTAGTTGAAGAAAAAAAAAGAAGAAAATCACGTAGCCAGAACGATGTTTCTTCGACTATGCATCACCCTCGACCGAGCGGTCCCGGCGCCAGTATCTTTCTCCATCAACGCATTCCGTTTGACTGCTGTCTCAGCCCACGACTGGACTCTAGAGCAACGGATGCGGACGCTCACACTGCCGGCCAGTCCGTATCTCGCCGAGTCTGCAAAGAGTGTACAGTCCAGAAGAGAATGCTACAGGCAAACAGCATGCACCGGAAGCTTTTGCATTGTCTATCATTTGGACTCCACGCTTCTGCACGCCTTCAGCCGGGCCATGGACTCACTGACGCTTCTCACTCCACTGCATTGCCTCATCGTCAAGCTCCAGATCGAGCTCAGCCTGGATGACAGCATGAGCAAACATGTCCTTGCTGTAGACAGTGTGACCATGACGGTCCATGAGCGCCTCAGCATCGTCGTCTGCTGGGCCATTGTTACCGAAGAGAAATCAGGTCGAGCTCAGCCTGGATGAAAGCAGAGGAACCATGGTCTGATGGTAGACAGCGTGGCCATAACGACTCATGAGCGCCTCGGCATCGTCGTCTGCTGGGTCATCGTCACCAAAGAAAATCCAGATCAAGCTCAGCCTGGATGATAGCTCTTGCTGTGAACACAGCGACCATAACGATTCATGAGCGCCTCGGCGTCGTCGTCTGCTGGGCCCTTGTTGCCGAAAAAGTTCGTCGAGTCCCCATGGTTCTTCTGTTTCAGTACACGTGGTTGTCATGGAGGTCCAACCCTGACCCAGACCTTCTCAGCGCTCGCATCGGCCGCAAGAGTCTGCCGTTCGGGCCAGTCTGTAGGCCAGATCTGCGAGGCGTTCACTGCCAGGACTCGTAGTCAGCTGAGAAGATTGTGCGTCGAAGGCTTTCGTGCTTCGGCCTGGCGAGGCTTGAATCCTGCAGCTCTCCTTCATCGCGAGATCCGTGGTCCATGCGCCTCCAGTCCTCGACAGAAGACGTTCCTGCCAACACAGTCTTTCAGCCTTCGATCGCGGGAGGCAGTGAGCTTTGCCTGATCTTCCAGATTCACTCATTCTTCTTGCCTGCTGTGACGTGAACTTTCCTTCCCCAACGAAAGTCCTGATCCAGGAGTCCCTATGCCACTCAGTGTCGGGAAGATGGAAGACGGCGAACGAGTTGGCCCATGAGTCAGCATCCTGCTGCATGTCTGCATGGATACTGTCATCTTCATGCTTACAGCTGCTTGGCGTGAGAAGTGGAAGTTGTCCCGCTGCGGACTCTCACGAATGTACGCAGAACATGAAGTTCAACATTTTGCAGCTCACTCTCATTGGTATAGTCTGTGTGCAAGGCAAGTACACATGCTTCCGTTTCTCAGCTGCGAATCGTGGCCATTCTTTGCACTCCCAACTCCAGCAGCGACAGCGTCTGTGTTCATTCGTGAGCTCGTGCGCACCACTGTCGATAGGATCATCAGCGCCGAAGAAGATGGCATCGTGCTTCTGCTGCTGAGCGTGGCCATTCTTTGCACTTCCACACTTGATTCCAGCAGCGCCAGCATCTTTCGCCACTTGCAGGGCTCGCGCATCGTCGACAGGATCATCGGCGCCGAAGAAGATGACATCGTACGTTGGCTTCTGAGTGAGACACTTCTTTGTGGTTTAGTACTTGACTGCAGCAGTGCCAGCACCTTCAGGTGTAGGACTTAGCCCCAGTCTGTCTCGGAGGTACGTGCAGCACACCCAGTGTAGAAGAGTGTCTTATCCGCGAACAATACGCGCCGAACCCTTTCATCTTCATCTGGGACCATGTCTTTCACGTCCGGGTATATATGAAGTCGTTAGGATCCTGTAGCTCATTCTCGCTACGAGAGGCTGTGGTCTACCAATCGGAGACCAAGTGCTGTCAAGCTGGGGACCTTGATCGAAGAAAGCCGCGATTCATCTCACTGGAGATATCTATGCATCTCAAGAGTACATATCGAGCGCCTTCATCTTCATTTTCATCTTCATCGGAGGCCAGGCCTTGGACTCTACTACGGGAACCATGAAGGTTGTCCTCGTTGTGAGAGGTTCTACTCCAGGAGTCATCAATGATCGGCTTGCCAGTAACGAGCCTTCGTTATGAAATGCAGAAGGAGGCCACTTGTTCTTGCCAAAGGCTTTGAGAAGTCGAGATCGAGGTCGCACGAGAACAGCTCTTCAGCCATTCATCCTGGATCTGCGTCGTGTGAGATGGCGAAGCGGGTGCATCCTGGGACATAGAATTGACTTTGGAGGTAGGAACATCGAGTCGTCAATGGCAGACGATGGTTGGATGGTTAAGCATGAGATGACTTGGTCTCGGGCTCCTCTTGTGTCGCAAAGACCAGCTCTTGTGGTTCTGGTCTGACTTCCGGGTGACGCTAGACATGAGTATGGCTCATCCCTGCCTCTTATCCGCTCACATGAACTCACTCTGCTTCTCCCATACAGCGATTACGACGAAAGATCCTCCTGATGCCACTCTTGACCTCCGAACATCAAACGAAGTGACCCATCACCGCGCTCCTGCCAACTTGCGTCGAGCTGGGCCCAGCTGAACAGCCATTCATTCTCGCACTCTGATCACTACCAAATCAGCCCATGTCTTCTTATTCTTCACGGCCAGGCGAAGGCTGCGACGTTCTCCGCAGCTGCGCTCTTCCGCTTCGCTCTCTGATCATGAAATTTGAGGTTTCGCAAGACGAGACTTGTCGTGTCGCAAGCGCAGACATTTCTTGAGCAGGTGAGCTTCCCGACGACGCAAGCTTGTTCGCGTGAAGTTGAGAACATTCTTGATCTTGCTCTTAGCGCCGGAAGCTACCCGTAATGCACAAGTATTCTGTTTCTCCTTTCAAACTTCGACTCTCTATTCACCGAACACACGACACACGAAAGCACAAACCCAAGCACAAAGCAAGCACAAAGCCCACCACACGATCACCACCATGGCATCCACTACCGAACCCGAACAGTGCATTTCGTGTTTCGGTCCGCACCACTGGCGCATGTGTGAAAGCATGTGCAAGTTGTGCCGCTTCCGCCACCACAGACAACCGTGTCCGCGATGCTTGGAGCTTTTCAACGTCGACGATGTGGCCGAGGAGAAGAAAGTCTCCGCTCGCTTGGACAAGGAGATCGACCTTGTTCAGGCTCGGCTTAAAGACCGCCGCGCCGACATGGTCGCCACAGGAGTTCTCGCACGACAGTACGAGATCGCCTTCGACGACCGCATCGCCGCCGCCGCCGCCCCGGCCTCTGCCTCGACTTCCGCCCCTCAAGAAGGTCCAGTTCTCGCGCTTTTTGCTGCAAAGTTTCAAGCGCCAAGAAGCTATAGCAAGATCTTTCCAGTCTATAATGGACTGGCGAGCAAGGAGAAGGATGCCTTCAAGGTGGAACTGAAGACACAGGTCCGGAGGAAGGTGGTCATCGTGGGAGGCGACTTGTACAATGCGGTGAGGAACTACCTGCGGAAGCTGCCTGATGGCTTCACGGAAGTGAGTCGTGAGGACTTCGAGGAGCAGAGTCGTGCGTACAAGGAGGCGAAGGACGCCAAGAAAGAGGACGTGGATATGGTAACTTCATAAGACACATTTGAAGCAAGCCATTGACGCGGTGGAGGAGTGCAGTATATAGAGGTACATGCTGGTCAGGTGCCGCCCCGGCGTGGGTCATCGGTCTCTGGCGCGGTTTCATGCAACACGCTGGGTATCGGAGACGTTCGTCGATACCACTCAAGATGCTTGAGATGCAGGACCGGACAAGTCAAGATCAGAAGATACAGTCAGTCACACCTCACATGCCGCTTGATATCCGTCGAGTGACACAAGTCTGCATCATGGCATAGAGGTGCGCCTGCGACTATGATAGAATGACAGTGGGATTCGGGGAGGTTCCTCGTTTCGGCATTGAATATCTCGCCAAGTATGTGACAGCAGGTATAGGTACGTTCCTTTTGAAAGTGATGTTGTGAGATCCAATATAGGCAAAGCATCAGCATGCCCACGAGCCGTAAGTCTTTTTCGTGTTCGACGTTATCCACGAGATAGCCTCCATCTTTCAGAAAGGTCTGCAGATCCTTCTGTGCAATGTAACAAGATATTTCGCACTATTTCGAGCTCCCAGCTTCTTTTGATAGCATGCCAGCTAGACTGTCCCGAAACGACTACACGTCCAGCACAAGTTCAATTGCTTGGATCTATGGATTTCCTCCTGCTGAGCTGTCCGAGCGTCTGAATATGTTCGGATGGGTAATGATCGGAGCATTGAATGGGTATCATTGAAGGACTGGCGATGAGAAGGGCGGCAGAACAGAACGCGTGAAGTGAAGCTGGAAGTGGGGCCTCGGCCCAGACTTCTCAAGTGGGACCGGTTTCTGCAACGCCTTCTCAACAACGGCGTCTCTCTGCGACAGCCTTACACATCTCTGCATCTGGCAGCAGATCTCAAGCGACCAGGATCCATCGTAATGGCGCTGGATGCTCGTTAGCAAGAGCGCACGCTGCGCAGGCGCATGGCATCGTTCACGCATTCGATATACAAGAGCTAGCGATACATCGTGGTGGGAAGAGATACAGAAAGGACTGGAAGAACTTCAAATAAGCTCGCCTTGACCACTCAAGAGTTGAGGATGAACGGGACCTGGGGAATGGGGATCCAGAGAATCGTAGGCGCAAGCGCAGCACTACCCTACTGTACTTTGCTGTCATGGGAGAAGATATGGAGCGGTAGACACTGCTTGTCAGGACGACACTGTCACATCGACCACGCGGCGACTACACATAGAGTCTCATAGTGGCACGCTAGATTCAGGTCCGAGGCAATAGAAGCAACGACGAGGTGGGACACGAAACGTTGCTGTCTCAGGGCAATCTCTGTTCCATACTCATCTCGATATCCATCGGGGCTTTACAGTCTTCCAGCACTTCACTGTACGGATGTATTGTTGTGGTTGTTGCCACGCTCTTCTCCAACACACTGCGAGTGGCAGCATTGTCGATGAAAAGCGCACTTGCAGCTTCCTTTCGAAAGCCGCAAGTACGTTTTAAAAAAGGCTGAGATCATCTCAGCCGTACGTCCTGGACGCGTCCTATGACATAGGACGCCCCTCCTCGTACCTGCGGACAGCTTCTGCGTAGACATCACGTTCACGCTTCAGCAATTCCACTTCGCCCTTGATCTCGGCCATATCATCTGATGTAGGAAGCTTCGCAGCTTCTTCTTTCAGACGGCGATTCTCGGTCTCCAGCTCGTCCAATCTGGAAGCCTGTGCCTTGTATGCGTCGCGCTCGGCCTCGACGGCAGCGAGTCGCTGTCGGGTTTCCTCAAGTGCGATCTCTAGATCACACTTTTCCCGCGCTTCTTCGTTGGACGTGGCTAGCTCTTCGCAGGCTTTGGACAGAAGCCGCATCTCTTCGAGCTGAGCACTAAGCTCCGAGACTGCCTGAAGCTCAGTCTCTGGGTGGTGCACTCTCGGTATCTGCCTCAGCAGTGCGTTCGCGGCGGCTCTGCCAGTGAGCCTGGCAGGCACCTTCTCGCTGCGATCGTCGTGGCCCTCAGGTCCGTAGGACGGATCAGGCTGGGCATGGTCGCCAATGCTGGATACAAATTTCTCTGAATCCATCTGGGACGTCGGTCGGCGGTTTCGTTCGTCGGTTTCGGTGGGTAGGATGGCCTGGTGTCTTGATGTCTCAAGTGCCAGTGGTATGTCGATGCTGGGGACAGCTTGTGAGGTGCGGTCTGAAGGATTTTCACGAGAAAAGTGCGATTCTGGGACCACCCGGCACTAGTGAACTTCACAAGACCTCTTTCCACTGACGAAACACCATCTGTACACATCATACGTCCAAGAACCTTGAACGTCTGCAAAGGCGTACGATTGAGGATTCGGCAGATTGGAAAGATTTTGTGTAATGCACCAAAGACACCAACGAGCATGATGGATCACTGTATATGGTACTCCTGGACACGGTTCTCTGCAACCGCTTACTGGCTGCGCTACTGGTGTCGCACCACGAGGCGGTATGCGAATATCGTAAGGCAGCAGAGGCGGCGTGGCGGATCTGATCGCTTCTCTAACAAACGCCCTGTGGGTTACGGCACCAGATCTTGAGACCTGCCAGTCGTGATTCCTCTAGAAGGCACAGGAGAGTGTTCTACTAACACTCTCCGCCATTGCTTGCTGACCACGCCATTGGCATCGGAGACATACCAGAAGCTAGGATATATGGAGAGATAGAAGCAGAGTATTGATTCGGCAAAACGAAGAGTGCCGGAGACAAGAGCAACTCATCACAATTGATAAGCACGGATGCTACAAGACTACGGTTTGAGTACGCTTGCCAGATTCGAGCTACTCGGGCACCTTTATCTGTCCGCATTGAACAGCTCCGGAACGACGAGAACTGCTGTAAGTCGTGGCAATGAAGTGCTGCTGCTGGGTATGGTTGAACTCGCGAGGCTTCTCGTTTGCTTTGGTAAGTCTGGACTCTGAACATTGCGCGCCAAAGATCTCAGGGACGGGACGCGCATGATGCACTGCAGGTCTGGGGTATGCGGCTTAGAGAAGTCGAAACTGGTTCTGGAAGCGGCTTCATCATGCGTTACACATCATGTTCGGCTATATCATGGACTTGAGTACGCCATCACCAGCACCAGTGTCTGGCTATTCCAGTGAGCTTGTTGGTGCTAGTTAGTAGTGCTGCTAGTATGGTAACCAGGTTCATAGGTGGTGTGGTATAATCGTTGGCTTCTTCCCACCTCAAGGACGGTTAGCGGCAATGATACAAGACGGATGCCGCAGGCTCCACATATGTGCATGTCGGAGTCACTAGCCAGCAAGACCACATCCACTGATATGAAGTTCAAGAGAATAATTCCTAGCACGAATCGAAACACCAATGACCTCTCTTTTAGTAGCGCTGCCTCAGTATTCCTCTCCAGCCTCCCATGACGTCGAGTCCTCGGCAGGTAGAAGGTCGCATATCCTTTCCGATAATGCTTGTTTGGAGGCCTAGCGACCTGATCAGTCTGGAGAGAGTGATGGGATCAGTGTTCGCACCAGCCAAGCGCTTTTCCGGATATTGATTAGCGACTTTGCAGTCAAGCAGGCAGGCTGCTTGCTATTTGAATCAGTCAATCGTAAGGCGATGCAATTAGACAATCAAGCAAACCTCTGGAATGCCACCGCGAGAGCAGAAGGCTGGCTTTTGCTGAAAGATATGTTCATCCTGTACAGCACGCGTACCCCGCGTGCCATCAACAAAGGAGGCTGTGTGCCTGTCAACACTTGAGACCGGAAGTCTTTTGCCAGACTGAAAAGCTGCTCACCCAAAGATGCATCTCATGCGTTGTCTAGGATGCTCATGGGCTGTGAGCTACTTCGGCGAGTAGAAGAGTCGTAGAGTCATGTCGTGATGCACTCGACTAACAGTCATGAGGTAGCCGACGCCTAGGGCTTGAGAGCTTTAGTCATTGTTAAAACTGCAGTCCGATGGCGTTGGTAGCTCTGTTAGTAGACCAGAGTGCGCCTTGAGGACTGCAAGCGGCATTTGACGACTTCGTGTATGGTTCTGATAGCATCGGCAGCACAACTGTCGAGGAGCTGTGGGCGGCTATGCTGGATACTGTAGTGACAGAGATGTTGCGTGGAACGAACTGCCTTTGAAGGACATCGCCGGAGAACATTTGGAAGAGATGGATTTGTTACGATCTATCATGGCGACAAGTGATCAGCAGATTGGGGCAAGTAGCACGACCAGACAGAGATAGCCGGCACAATGTACACACCTTCAGACAGGTCTACTTCATACTTGGCACAAGCATAGAGCTCCAACTGCGCCACAGTAGGAGAGACCAAGGAGGTTTGTTGACATTTGTAGTAGGTTCCGTCAATGGTATCACCAAGGACCACGTCCAAATGACCTCCAACGCACGCGAAGTGGGCGACAACGTACATGCATTGGATCTTAGCGATCCCACACTTGCACAGAGCATGCTTCGGTGAAGGACGCTGCGACCTCCCATAGCTCGGGCGTGCTGCAGTTCTCGGCGATGTTGTACTGTAGCGATGGAGCCAATTGGGAGTGTATCACAATCTTAGGATACTTTAGTTGAGGCAGTGTGTGCACGGAATGAGTGCATCGGCTGTCCTTGGGGGACAGTTGTTGTCCAAATGCATTTTCGAACTTGGCAGTCAAGATCGTGACCGGCAATGCATGATTTGTTCGACAGTCACAGCATGCCCAGTCCTGCTAATTGAGTGTAGTGCTGTAGTAATGGGTCCACTTACAGCGTCCGTGACCATTAATCTCTGATTGCTTTAGCATGGCTTATCAGCTGATCTCAGCTGCAACAGTCAAAGGGGGAAGCACAGAAACGGCCCTGGAAGATGTTCTCGTTCAATATGGTGGAGTGACAAGAGCCTTTTGGCACGGGAACGATCATTGATGGTCTCACGGGCCAGGACACCGTATCGGCAGTCATGGAATATCGAATCCTTGTAGGATCAGTCAAGAGTAGCAACCACTACTCAGACTGGAAGAGCTCTTTCACCAGGGGGTGACCATAATCCCGAATCCAGACGTGTAGCACAGTGTAGCATAGGCGACAGATCGGCCACATACTAATGGCAAAGGTGCAATGATAAAAGAGCACATCTTGGCCAAGACGCAGGCATGGAAAGGTGTTCGACCAGGCGATGAACATGATGCAAAACCTGCGAACGCAACTGGAGCTTGAAGATGCGGCTGACGACGTCACGAAGAGAGATGGCATATTGGGAGCAAATGTCCACCAAGTGTTCGTTGAGGGTTCAGGCTGGGTAGTAGTCTGCCACGGAGTATACTGAAGTCGGCCACCAACATTGTATGCGTCTTGTGGACGTCCACGGGTCTCGCGATGACCCTGACAGTTGTAGTGTTGTAGATGTCCTCTACGTCAAACGTTAGGAGAGTGTACTGAGTGGGCCGACTCAGGTCAGTCTTCGAGATCTTGCCTTTGTTCGTTGCTCGCTCCGATTACGATACTCCACATCTGACGTTCCGGATACTCGAGTAAGGAGCAGCTTGTGCGAGCTGTGCTTGTAGTTGTTGTGAAGGAAGAGCGCGATCGGATGAGGCACGATGGCCTAAGGTTTGAGCTTCAGCCGATCTGCTCTCTTTCTCCACTCCATCACTTGTACCACCTTTACAAATTGTCTCCGTTCCAACTCCCTAACGTGACGCACAACGCTGCCCAATACCATCATGCTATCAAAGAGTGACTGCGCATAGCAGGTCCATCCTCTGCAATCCCCATACTTCGCGATGCCGTGGTGTATGTAGAGCCGAGGAGTGAAGCAACGGGAGACCAGATATGTACTTGTTTTGTCCCCTGATGTACGGCCGCTGCGAGTGCGGGCAGGATGCAGATTGTTATGTCCTTGCAGGTGACATTGCTGCTGGAAGAACGCATCGAAGGGGTAACAGTGATGTACCTGCCAGCGTCGGATGTCTTGATGTTATGGCTTCGTCCTAGATTGTGGTGTAAGCCATAGATGCGTTGGTGGCCTGTAATGTCTGCCTGTGAGGAGTCTGTTGGAGAGGAAGCCAACATGCGTGCTGGACTGTGCGCGGGCAATCACCACCATGCTAACGAACTTGAATTGTCTCATGGTGCTGCTTAGTCTGGGGAGAATTGTGTCATCGAGGCTGTCAGTTGCGGTCTCCCAGCAGCAGGCTCTGAGAGCGAGGCGACGAGA
The DNA here is from genome assembly GCA_022570795.1 of Sphaerulina vaccinii. Taxonomy (NCBI): domain Eukaryota; kingdom Fungi; phylum Ascomycota; class Dothideomycetes; order Mycosphaerellales; family Mycosphaerellaceae; genus Sphaerulina; species Sphaerulina vaccinii. The sequence goes on from JAKUDP010000019.1 coordinate 16,537, forward strand.
TTAGAAGGGCATGTGAGCTGTCTCTGCAGGTCCAGGAATAGATGGAGGACATGGCGCAAGTTTTAACTCTGTCAGTATCGTATCAGGCTTGGCAAAGCCGAAGGCCCATCTTGTCCTTAAGTATATGCACTGGGCTGCACATTCGAAGTCCTTCGCTGGCATCCTGGGCAGTATGTATGGTATTCATGAAAGAACATGGCTTCGTAATGCCTCTCCAGTGCCTTACTTGTACTCTTTCACGTTCCTTTCACGTACATCGTGCTCTCATTCTACCGATGCTCACGGCAATGCCCAGATTCTGCTTGGAAGTGCGACGGTCCCTGCAGCGCCATATATCTTGACGCTGGTCAGCTTGGTGTCGATCTGCTTGCTGGAGGCAAGGCTGTAGTTCTATAATCGTCGTATACGAGGAGTCCCTGTGAAGCTCAAAGCCGCCTTTGGTCGTAGAGCTACTGTGTTCGCGCGGTGCTCGCTTGATGTCTTTGGGTGAGCGCATCAAGAGCGCGTATGCGTAGGTGTTCTCAGGGATGATCAACGACATGGTCTACATCATTGTCAAGGGCAGATCTCCTCATTGGTCCTTCAGCTTTGCTCTTCTCACTCCTCGGCGCTTCTTCTGCGAAGCAGCCATTGGACCAGGCAAGTGAAAAGAATCCTGGTGGTGGTTGCATGATGATGAGTGCCTCGAACCGACCGAGCTCGTATGTGGTCGGAGCAACAGCGAGACGTGCCGCCGAGTGTGGAGTGCAGCGCGAAGGTTGCTCGGCGAGAGTGATACGCCTGGTAGGCATGAACAGATGTCCTCTGCGCGGCGTGAGGTGTAGCTGCAGAGAGCGCGAGTCGACTGCGCTCTGGCTTGCATTTGTCAGGTTGACGAGCGCTTCCACTTCTGCAGGCTCTACCGTCATCTCTTGGGCCATATCCATCCATATCTGCAGCCAACGAGCACTTCCGTTGTCAGCAGGCTGCCAGCCTTTCTCACATTCGTCACGGCGATGACTCCACAAGCTTCAATATGCTGGAAGGGTCGTCGTAGTAGGAAACAGACGCTTGTCCTTCCAAGCCGCTGGAACCGCCTGAGCAGGCATATAAAAAGGTATGATCGTGTGGTTCCTGTGCAGTGCTATCAACTTTTCTGATTCTCATCTTCATGTCTCGGCAGTCTGTTCACAATGGCTACCAACGCCGTCCGTCCGAGCTCCCTGTACACCGGTCGCCATGCTACATGGCCTCCATGCTCCATTGTGAATATCTGCACAACCGCAGTCATGTACACAGGGTGCTCTCGTATCGTCTCCCATGTTGTCCTCTTTGCTCAACCGTATGCTCTAAAGAATGCTGGCCATTGCAGATTCGCTCTGGCTTTGAAGACTGTTCAGATCGCCGACTCACTCGCATGCCCGCGATGTTGATGTCTCATCTGCCGCACGTCAAGAATACTACTAGCACTCTACGCCTATGCAAAAGATGACCTTGACCGTCAGAAGTCTAGCGCCCGGTGGTAGTTGTATAGTTCCTCGGTCAGACGCTGCGCTTCGGCCGGCGCTGGTGAGACGTTGTGCTTCGGCGGGAGCTGGAGGAACTGTCTCAGTGAGACGTTGTGCTTCGGCGGGAGCTGGTGAGCGTTGTGCTTCGGCCGGAGCTGGTGAGCGTTGTGCTTCGGCCGGAGCTGGTGAGACGTTGTGCTTCGGCGGCAGCTGATTCCACGATAAGGCGTTGTGCTTCACGGGAGCTGGAGGAACTGTCTCGGTGAGACGTCGTGCTTCGGCGGGAGTTGGTGCCTGTTGTTCTCCTCGCTGTCGTCTGCGCTGCTTCTGTCATGGCTGCCATATCCTCCCAACAGCTGATCTGTCTCGCAACCAAAACGCAGCTATACCAGGAGTCGTCCTGTCATCGGCTTTGATCTCATGCCGTGAATACCCGCCATCCGTACTAGTCAGTTGTCATTTGACTGGTTTGCAAAGAGCCCGGTGTGGTCTCTGATCCTTGCCTTACTCACCACTTGCCGCCGGTCATCGAGGGTACCGAGGGCTTCATGCAAAGGTGTAGGCTGGTCGTCTGTTTCGTCTCCGAGTTCCTGCCCTCTCTCTTGAAAGACTGCGCAAACATCTGGCATAGCAGCACTACTCCCACTCGGATGGAATTGCGCGTCCGCTCACCCATCCAGCCTCTGCAGTCTTCTAATGCTTCTTGCATCTGCTCACTTCTTGATCAGGAAGATCTTATCGTACGGCACTCCATCACAAGCTTCTTCCTCTGTTTCTTTCGTCGCAGCTCATGTGGGTAGTCGCATTGCGTACGGCATCCTTGACTGCAAGCCCTGCCGTGGTCATGTTGCGTGCGCTTCGATGTTGTGGTGTCGCAATGCGCGTGGCTGCTCTCTCGTCCTCTCCTGGTATGCTCGCAAGATGCTCGTGGCGCATGGATGTGCTGGGTTCGAGGAGGATGCGTAACGTGGACGATGGATGTTGGATGTTGTATGGTGATGGTGGATGGTGGATGGTGGATAGTGAATGTGCTGCCGTAGGCAAAGCAAAATGTCGCATCCCTGACTTCTCGCTTCTCGTTGGACTTAGACGTTTTCATAACCACTCACCCAAAAAATTGACAACTTCAAAACACATCGCCAATCGTCTCCGAATGTCGCAAAACATCGATCCCCGAAGTTTGTCATATGTCGACTTTTTTGGACTTAGGCGATTTTTTGCGATCCCTCACCAAAGATCGATATTTTGGTGAGCCCCTTTCGACATAGTCATGCGAAGCATGCGCCGTAGTACGGATTTTGTAAGCGAGGAACGAGCGCGCAAAATTCGTACGAAGGTGCATGCAAGCATGACTGGGAAAGTGGGCGGGAGGATGGCACGGAGTGGGGGGTGGCCACGAGTTACATATATAGTAGTAGTATACTATAGTAACGAGTCCTGCGAGGGGTTCATTTCCGCTTCCTAGCTAGCTACGGATACCAAACATTGACCTCCCGACCAAACACGACCATTCTGATCGATCCCCCGTACTGGATTTCCCGTACCTAGTCTGCGGACCTCGCTGTCGCTGTCTCTTGGCATTGTGGCTGATCCCACTAGCGCACGGGTACATCCGCCTAACAAAATATGCCATCTTGAGACCTATGAATTCCAGAGTTTGAGAACCGGGATCTGAATCAGCTCGACGAGACGATCCTTTCCCCGTTGTCCAATATTTTTTGCGGGGTCGGGAAGGTCGAAAAGTGACCCCCAGGGCATAGCTCCAAGTCCATTTCGGATGATTTCGGCTATGTCCGACATCTCGAAATACAACATCTCTGAACACTCTCACACTGTCCATACATGCGACACACCGGCGAAGCCGCAACGACCCTACGTAGCGGAGCGTAGTAGGGGAGCGACGTTACATATGTTAGGAGTATTCAGAGTCAAAGTGTCGACTTCACCAAAAGTGCTGTTCGCTCGACAGCGCCGTACAACGTTGAGGTGTCGTCGGAGCTGCAGCCGAACGCTCCATTGGCTCTGCCTCTGAACTGAATGAGCACTGCGACATCTCATCTTGCTGCAACACCACCCACGCGCTCGTTCGACAGCTGCAAGTGTTGCTTCACAACACGATCAGGCCGCACACACGCGACACGCTCGCTTGGCCTATTCCATCAACAATACTCGACTAGCAATTGCGTCCCTTCACCAGCATATGGCGACTGGCCGTCTACAACGATGACCTGATAACCATCTCCTGCTTTCACACTCGTCGCAGCACTCTACCAGATTGCGACACAATGGACGATGATGGACGATGTCCTCGGCCTCGACGAGAATGCCAACAAAGACAGCTCATCGATAAAGAGACCTCGAAAGCACGCACCGCATATGCCCTGCCATGTGCTTTCGTCTCCCGCACGACGATCGCGAAAACTGCTTCAGTGAACACGGTAGCTGAGAAAGATGCGGCCATCAAAAATGCGATCTTCTTTCAAAACACCAACCGTGAACCTTTCCTCCGCATCAGCACACCGAGCAACATTAATGCACACTCCTCGCCATAGTAGCGAATCGTCTTGGAGGAGAAGAAAGAGGTGAGTCCGGAGACTGGTATGCTAAGTGAGATGGTCCAGGCATTCGGTGCCTTCCCAGAGGCCGTTGCATTGTAAGGCGGTGATCGAAGTCAATGAGCACAGCTGCGCCTTGGGACTTCTCGGCGAAGGAAGATGCAATGCACACAGCCCATTCGCGCACCTTGACTAGACCTCTCTCGAACTTGCATCCAACGCATGGCCACGACCATCTTCCGAAAGCTCCGATCACATTCATCAATCTACAACTCACGCGAACACACTTCCAGAGTACTATGCCTTGCTTCGACGAGGAGTGATGTGCCTTGGTTCGACTGTCAAGGCTCCTTGCGCGGCAGCCAACTTCGACTACTGCTCATATAGCACTCGAAACCATCACCGGCCTCCGATCGAATGTCTTACACCTTTGAGTGGCACATCTCAACCTCCGGCGTCAGTCTTGGAACAGCAAACAAAGGAGAGGCAGAGAAGGCGGCTGGCAGAAATAGAAGTGTAGGGCGGTGCGTTAGTGAAGGCTCAGGGAGGAGTAGTCGGTTGACATCAAACAAGTCGCATCTGCGCACAAGTACGATTCGAGAAAAGAGAGCAGGAGGAGCACACACAACGGCGCATCATACAGCATTCTCGCTGTCATTGAACGACGATATCGAGAGACACCCAGCCTCGTACCATGGACTAGAGGAACACTCATGAGAATCATCCAACCAGGTTGAAGTGATGAGCTGCGCGGCTGGACAGGCTTACAGACGATCCACATCTACTAACCAAAAGCGCGACGAGCGCGTGAGGGAGACTGCGGTAGTAGTCGACCGAACGCGCGAGGAGCCAAATTGCAGGAGGAGCACTCTCGATCGCGCACAACTGGACGGTATCAATCTAGACCTGGCTACAACATCTACATACTCCTACTACGAATGAATCCACGAATCTGTACACGACTACGATGATCCTCGAATTGCGATAGGCATCGAAAAGAGCTACTCCAACGAGCTTCCCGATCGACATCACAACAATGAGTTCCTTTCATACTCGTCGCAGCACCCTACCAGCTATCCCCAGACCGCGAAGCGGGCTCGAGGGAGATTGCGTAGCAATCGACCGAGGGCCCGCTGAGCGAAACTAGCTAAGCTTCACTTTACATGGTGTGCAAGAGGCTTCACTCTACACTGCAACCCCGAAGCTGAGGGTAGAGCGGTGGCAGCCGCGGTGGGGGTGGGGGGCGGGTAAAACTACGTCGGGTTGGCTTCACTCCCAACAGTGTGCAAGAAGAACAGTATGAAAAAATGAGGCGTGCGAGACCAGAGGCAGGTAGGCATGCTACAATCAATTGGGTCTTCTCACTCAGGAGTGTGGGTAGTATGTGTGTGGAGACAGGTGCAGCATGCTACGAGGAAACAACATCAGTGCTCTCCGGCGGAGCCGCAACGACCCTACGAAGCGAGGCACGAGCGTAGCAGGGGAGCGAAGTACAGTCCCTCGGCCTCACGATAACTTCATCTTCGAGGGTACGCTTACCTCTCACTGGAACTCCATGTCGCTGCCGAGACCATTGTCATCATCTGTTCAAGCGTGTGCTGATCCGTGGGAAGCTGAATGTGTGCATACAAGCCTCTTCCATCCCCAGCTAATAGCTCGAGATCGAAGACTCGTTCAACTCTGCGAGACCTTGGACTTTACACTATACCACTTGCTGTTCTTTCGATACATCTCGATTGAGAGGAGCTTGTTGCTCTTGATGCAGCTCCGCTTCTCCTGCCAAAGGTTCATCGCATCGCTGACATTGTCTGCTAATTCCACCACAAGCTGAGATGTGCAGAAGTGGTTTGTATCGACTACATCATGAACATCTTCAGCGACCGGACGATGGAGCACTCTACATGGGTTATTGAGAATGACAGTGGATGGTGGTGAAGAGAAGATCAGATAGACAGTTATGGAGTACTCAACACGAACACATCTTCTCTCGAATAGTCCAACTCAGGACCTAGCAGCAGAACCCTGCAGCTCGACTACAGACTTGGTTGTCCTAGCAGTCTGATTTCTTCCTATAGTGTGCCGGCGTAGATGAAGCAATGTGGCAGCAGGTGATGTGGTGCCAGCTGGGCAAAGGGCTGGTGAAGAAGACTTGACTAAGTACTATTGCAGCTAGGAACCAGAACCAAACAGGCATTATAGCAGCATACTGTCTTATGCCCACATCGATCGTTATTGAAGTGGAAGATACATGCAGTCTCTGAGGATATGTTCGTCGCAGGTCAATCCAGTAATCTTCTAGTAAGTATTGTGAGATAAATTATTGGTCTACTACTTCCACACTCCGTTCCGACTATACCCAGACTCGTCTGCTCGTCTATGTTGTATACTTCGCGATGCTCCTTTCATGTACAGCTTGATGTCTCACGCTTCTGCGGTTACAGTTTGGCCGATCTCCTCCGGCTTGGCATAGCTGGCCACTTCAGCTTTCACGACGCGTTTCAGTATTCCTACTCCATGCACTTTGTATACGCCAATATGCAGAGTCCATCGCCCCCGCCTCCACCGAAGAGAGGACGCGGTCGTCCGAAAGGAAGACTGAACAACAAGACCATCCTCGCGAACCAGCAGAAGGCTGCTGCTTCCTCCCGCGCACAAGCACCACCGGGTGCACGAACGTCGACAGCAACGTCGGCCACCAAGTCCTCGGCAGCCAAAGCCAAGGCACCCGCAAAGCAGACGTCTTCTACAGCAAAGAAGAAGGCGGCTTCGAAATGCGCATCCTCCCACTGCGACCCCTCGATCTTGTCTGGCGATGAGCCTGAATTGATCTGCAAGGGTAGCAAGGATACGAGCAAGCGATCTCACGGAAAGGACAGGAGATACCATATCTCATGTCTGGAGAATGCAGAGAACGAAGACGAGCAAGATTTTGTGTGTCACGACTGCGAGAGCATGCTCAGTGCCAACGAAGATTTCGACGGTGGTACAGACGGTGCCATCACGGACATGCGGCGTAACGATCAAGATTACGAGATCGAATACTTTGTCACCGGCGCTGGCGACAAGGGTCAAGATGAATGGTTACCCGATAGCAAGGTGTCCAGGAAGTCTGTATATGACTGGAGGATGAAGCGGTATGCAAATGCTGTGGATCCCTTTGGCAACACTACCAGTGCTAGCCCCAACGACCAGGCCCATCTGCACAGCATGAGGGAGTCAAATCCTGCATACGTGCCGTTTAGTCGAGGCTTCTGGGCTCTAGCTGCACACACGTGGCTCACTGCGAAGAATGAAACCGTTGTACGTGATGAAAAGTACAATGCTACAACGTGGGCAGACTTTGTTACAAAGCTGCTCTGCATGACCGATCACGAGGTGCTCGAAGCGCTTTGCGGTCCTGGACTTCGCTGGTCCAAACTGCGGAACCCACAACTTTCTGCAAAGTTAGTTCAGTTGCGCGACACTGCTGTTGGCCGACCCTGCCACTATGTCATCGAGTTTGTTGACAAGCATGGGTTCTCACCTACTGCCGGCAATATGCGGAAGATCATCCAGCATATCCGCTCGTACCTCAACGTTGAGTCCCCAACTGTCGCAGAAGAAGACTTTGCAGTCTCTGTAGACGGATGGGATAATGACCTCTCAGAGGAGCAGAAAGACGAGATCAGAGTTGATGGCAAACGCCGATACCTCTTTGATGGACGTACCCTGGACCAGACGCGGGATACGCGCAGGCCCAAGATCAGAGAGCTATGTGACGACATTGATAATCTCATCGAGGATCTCGATGATGATGTTATCTGTCCATACATCTTCAAGGACATCGGCTACACTGTCAACGGTGTTGTACGCCTTATCCAGCACGAGTTGCATTCGGCTTCCAACAAGATCATGTGTCTCTTCGAGGCCGTGTCTGTTGTACTGTTCGGCCCAGACAAGTATCGCATGAAAGGCGATGTGATCTTCGTCTGTGGTCTCGGAGAACAAGCAGAAAGTGGCGAAGTACTTTGGTCACTTATCTGTTCAAGCTTCCACTGGACCGCACTCGGTTTCAATGGTGCTGAGGCTGGTGTGAACCAAGCCTCTATGCGGAGCCAGCGAGACTACCGCAAATGGGGTCCACGCGCAACTGAGGCTTACAACGATCCTTCGTTTCTAGCCAATGCACAGCGTGAGTACTATGCACGCCAGGAGTATCTGGGGCAGTTGCATGACAAAGAAGAAGAAGAGCACCGCCTCGCCATAACTGGCATGGGAAAGGAATTCCGAATGCGCCGACAGAACACGGAGCTCGCCCGTGAGATCAGCAGCATGGCTACCAACCTGATGATGACTTCCATCAACATTGGCAAGAGAAAGCTCGAGCATTATCCTCGAGGACCAATCAAGGATGACTACCTCGGCGGTCTGCCAGACTAGAGTGCAGTCGCGCGGAGCCCGGTGGTTTTGTTGAACAACAGAGACCAATATGCCGGGCTTCCATCAGTTCATTGGATTCACATCTGGGGACTGGAGGAGGTCCCATCACCGCATCAGCTATAACCCCACGTTGGTGAACAGTCTCAGTAGTAATGTCCGCCCTTGCGAGTGCCCAGGCTGCTCATCGTCAACTCCTGCTAGACAGCACAACTCCACAGACACCGATCACCTTGTGCATACCATACTCCGTTGCATGATTAGATGGTCTGCATTGTCTATAGTACTACGAGAGCCTGGAAAGGTTGACGAACGGGATCAAGGCACATTGGCGTCTGGCTGAGATCTTCATTCCATTATGACTATCAACCAGATGAAGTCTTTGTGGGTGCGAACGTCTCTGGTACCCAGCATGTTGCAAGCAACAGTGCCAAATGACAATGACCCACGCCGGGACGGCGCCTGATTAACAGGCACCTCTATGTATAAAAAGCGAAAAAGCAAAAACGCCAAACGCCAAACGCCAAACTCCAAACCCCAGCTCCTCACTCCTCGCCGCTACTTCGACGCTTTGGTTGTGAGCCCCAGAGAACTGGTCTTCGCAACCAGCGCGACTTGCTGCGCGACTTGCTGCGTGACCTGCTTCAGCTGCTCTGGAAGAGGATTCCCTCCAGTCGCTGCATCAACGCAGCGGGAGCAATAGCTCTGGCAATGCACAATAGCCGCGTGATCATCTGGGGAAGCATCGTCGTGCTTGCCACAGGTGCGCCGCCAGTCGCTTTGCCCGGGATCACCAGTTGGGCAGCTGTTCCGAAACCAGAACTGCTCGCAACAGCCGTGGTCCTTGTCGCACTCGGGAACGGCAGGAGTCTCTCCCACCACTCGACCCAGAGTGCGGTTCATCACATCTTGTGTGAGCCCATTGGTCACACCCACTTTGCTGTGGATGATCTCCAGGCGTTTCTCGAAGATGCCCGTGACCTCTTCTTCTTCGCGCGTAAGCTTGGCCAAGACAGCATGCTTGTCTGCTATGCTCAACTCGGCGTGCTGCTTCGCTGGGGCGGCCTTCTTCGGCTCAGCTTGCGCTGGCTTCTTCAAGGGCTTGGTGGCGGCGGCGGCGGGTTTGGATGGCGATCGAGACTTCTTTCTGCGATCGCGATCTTCACGCCTCGATGGTGACCGTGAGCGCCGGTCGCGTCCACGGCGTTCGTCGTACCAGGAGCGCTCGTCGCGTCGGCTGCGATATTCATCGCGCGACGGGGAGCGGCGGCTGCGATATTCATCGCGCGGCGGGGAGCGGCGGCTGCGATATTCATCGCGCGGCGGCTCGTAGTGGTCGTAGTCGTGGTCGTGGTCGTGGCGGGGGCGGCGACGGCTCTCCTCGTGGTTTCTACGTGAAGGCATGCTAAGAAGGTGATCAGCATTCACATCGCTATGTACAGCAGCTTCCAGAAACGAGACTTACATCGCGGTGTCGTGGTGTTGTTAGTAGTTCGAGGGAAGGTAGAAATTTCGAATTATTGTTATGGTGAGCTACGGTTGCCAAGACGTTTCGTCTACAACAACTTCACCACCGAATGAACGAACAAGAAACACCATACACCTGCTACGAACACCTGGTAAGTCGAACTCCCTCCCTCGCGATCAGTCACCATCCTCTCCAACGGCTTCTTTGATATTCAGGCGCATTCTACATGGCTCCGCAATGCCTTGGTTATCCGGAAAGGCACGCTGACACAGTGTTTCCAGAAAGTATTTCAGCAAACATGGCAGATTCCACCTACGAGCAGAAGCGCGAAGAGCAACTCGCCAAATGGAGACACATGGCGAAAGACGATCTCACCAAGGCATTGAGGGATGGAAACGCCATCACCTCACGTCCTCGCCCCGCCGGGCCCAGTCGCACGTCGAAACGGTTCCCAAAGTTCGAAACTTTGGGCTACGCCTACGAGACGACCGAACACACAGCCTCGAATGCCATTGGTGCGGTCATGGCTACAATGCCCACCATGCCAGTCGAGCAGGCGGCCGTAAAAGATCCGCTCGAGGTTCTTGAGCGGAGATTGCACGTTGCCCGAGCTGCCCCGTTACCTCCCGGCACGAAGGAAGAGCTGGCTGCACGCGACAAGGACCTCCGCGAAACCTTCAAACAGATCGAGAACATGCAAAATGTTCAATCTGCTGATCTCAAGATCAAGCAATTGCAGAAGCGAGTTGCACAACTCGAATCCTCTCAGTTCGCCAACACTCAAGTCGCCAACAATCCGAGTTCCGGAAGTGACGAGTTCTTCGCCAAGCTGTTCGGTGAGCTGGAACTCGATAAGAGGAATGCTGAAGCTCTTGCGGAGACACAAGCGCGGGCCATCGAGGATCAAGGCAAGGAAATTGACCAGCTGAAACAAGCTCTTGTTTCAGCTGGACAAACTCCCCTCGCGGTCGAAAATGCTCGATTGCTCAAGAGAAATGAGCAACAAGAGCAAGCGATTGCCACTCTGCGAAGCGAGGTCAGCGAAATGCAGACTGAAGCTGAAGCGAACAAGGAGCACATGTACACAGACGCCGAGCTTCAGCAGATCCGAGATGCGCATCTCGATCTTGAAGAAGAAATTTTCCGCGTCAAGCAGCACCGTGACGAGTGTTACCATCTCCTGATGCACTACGACGAGTACAAACATTGTCTCCCAGACAGGGCATGTCATTGTATGAGGTGCAACCCACCGCTTCCAGGCTGAGACACTCTCGGCCTTTTTTAAAAGCAGACACGTGCAGCCTCTGAAAGGTGGCAGCACAATGTGCGCTTTTCATCAACGACGTTGGCAGTCCTTGCAGCGTGTTGGAGAAGAGCCTCGTGCTATGCCCATGAGCATGCAGATTTCGTGGCGACGAAAATCGATTGCTTTTGGAAGAAGACTAGCAGGTAGGCCTCCTTCCTCTCCTACAGCGACGATATACTATGCTCACGAACAAACAGACGAGATGGTGCTAAGGATTGCCACGCAACACAGAGAGTCCTGACAATAGTCTCTACTCATTCCGCTACGCAGATTCCAGACTACACTTGAGAAGAGTCAGTCAGAGTGGTACTAGGGAATGAGGTACCTTATGGAGACGACCGACACGTATACGTGCGTATCTCTAGATGGTCACGCCAACGACCAGGAGGGTTGTTCAGTGCCCACAAGATGCACATGATGCAGAGAAGTTCAACAGATGTCCACTTGTGTCTATTACAACGAAGACTGTTGTCATATACCAGACTTTTGATCAAAGCGCAGCTGTGCATCCACTCGCACTAGTGTAGAAACAGACCGTGGGCCTGACCTCTGCCTCACATCTGTGTATAGGTAGCTTATGATGGTCCACTACAAAAGCCAAGCGTACAAGTAGGCACCATTGTGGACCTTTTTCTGCTTCATGTGATTACTCAAGGCTGAGTCGGTCTAGATTATGCAACGTACTAGCAAGTCATAGAGAATCCAGATTCCTGACTGCAGCGTTGAGTAACCAACAACTAATATGACTCTGGCAAAGAATATTGGGTCCAATGTCAGGACGCAGATCGGAGGTCCATTTCGAGTCCTGCTTCAGCCAGTCGATGGCCACAGGCTTGAATGTAGCCTGACTGGCACCTTCTCGGCTAACACTATGCCTCATTGAGCAGTAGTCCATTGAATTTGTCCTTGTCTCGGCCTCTCACGTCTTTCGTAGCAGGGAATCTTGAGCCTCAACACGCAGATCTGTAGCACATCGTCATTGCCGCTATGAGTCTCATAGCTTCCAAGTATGATAAGTATGATACTTGATCGTACCTTGGTTTCCTCCTTCTTCGCTGATCATAAGACCAAAGACCTCTTCCTCACCTTACACGCCACCTCTCGCTGCCGCGATCACTCTTTTCACAAACACTTCCAGTATGTGCTGCTGCACCGCTGTGAGGATTTGATGCTCCCAATCAGATCTCTCGTGATAACAATTGTGCACCTCAATAGCGTTCAATTGCTATCGCACCAGGTTGAAAGTTGCAGCACCCAGAGTTTATGCTGACTCACAAACTTCAATAGCATTACCCAGTCGTTCCATGGCAGCGTCTCTCAGAACATCAGGCAGTCTGTGCGGCTGGTCGCGGCTCTGCGTTGGTATGCAGGGAACATTTGAAAATCAGAGAGGCGCTTGGGCTCTATCAATCGTGGAAAACGCCAGCGTTGCTGGCTCACATGGTAGCTGTGTCATGACCATCTGACTAAGAAGCTGGCGTTCGGTGGCCTTGCTGTTCGGCCCAGCATGCTGATGAGTTGTAATTGGAGTGGCAAAAGTGATACTGTCACGCTGTTAGTACTTCATTTAACGTGATGTAAAGCAAACTCACCGCACTCTCATGGGTCCGAGATAGCACCTCTTCTCCATTGCCCAGCAGAGCGTGCCCGACAATGATGAAAAGGCCGGATCCCTCCGACCTAATAAAAAAAGGCTAGCTTCACTTCCTCCACTTTGCTGTGAAGGCATGCGTTGCTTGTATCGCCGATGTGACAAGCAACCGAAGATGTTCTCCTCAGCGCTTTGTGTATGTGAAGTCAGCTGTAGTTTCCTGCAGCTGCTTGTAACTCCGTATGTGAGCATAGCCGACTGTCACGTCCGTGAAGTCGAAGCTCATGTCGGGTTGGCTTTCTTGTATGCGGCAAGCTCGTTCACCATCTTCTGTGGAGGTGCCTCGAAGTAACCATACGGGTCCTGGTTCTGGCCTCTGCCAGACACTGGCAGAAGCTCAAGAACGCGATCGACATCGATACTGACGTCGTGATCGGCGGGACTGGATACCAAGCGTAAGCAGGGTCGAACAGGCTTGTTGTGGTCGCTCATGTTGACAGTGCAACTCTTGCAAGCCTTGAGCTCCCAGCCATCTTCACCCTTCTTCTTGCCGAACTTGGTGATCACTTTGGCGCCGGCGCATAGGACTGGAACATCACTGTTGTTCCAGTACGGCTTCCAGTCCTTGACGAGCATAATGTCCAGCCACGTACGGAGGTTCTTCCGTTGGGCATTGGACAGCGAACTAATGGGCAGCCAAGGATCACTGGTATTCAAATCCACCTTGCGCAGTCTAAGATTGGCATCTCTGAACGGCGCAGGCTCGACCTTAGACTTCTTCTTCAGAGGCTGGTCTGATAACGAGGAGGTCGAGGGCTTCTGTCGAACTTCGTTCAACTTCTCGATCGTCCGAGAGGTTGAGTCTGTTCGTGGTGGCGCGGCGCTCGATGCGGTAGGCGGCTTTCTCTTTCGTGCCGGCACCGCATTGCTGCGGGCTGGAGTACTCGACTTCGCGGCGGCAGGCTCACCGTCCTCATCCAATGTCTCAGATGGGGAGGATCGCGTTCGCGCGGTAGCAGGCAGGACAGTTCCTTTCCCCTTCTTTCGATTGGGAATGCTCGATGTGAGCGCCTCAACATCGCCATCTACAAGCGAAGACAGCGGAGATGATGAGGTGGGCCGTCCTTGCGCGACTGGTGTCTCGGATATGGCGAGCGCGCCGAAACCGTCCGAGGGTGGCTCGCGGTCGGCGTGGTGGTCTTGCGCGGGCGCATCTTCCATGTGCGCGTCGTTATCGTCAGCCTGAGGGTGAGGATAGTCGTCTTCTCCCCCAAGGTGTGCGTGCTGCTGCGGCGAGTAGTGACTTGGCGGTGTTGCAACTTGTTTTCTCAAGCGCCTCATCTCCATCGCCATCTCTCTCCAAGCCTCGAGATCATCGTCGAATAACTAAGCATCGTCTTCGAACTTATACTTCCTTAAGGTATGCCCCTTGAATAGCCTGTCTATAATGTCGTCTGATGATGTCGTGCCTATAGATGTCGAAGACTGAACTTTGAACTTCACACAACCACGAAAAAAGTGGGGCCACACCACAATAATTGAATTGGAACGCCAATGACAGCGAACACCACACGTACAGCACAGACTAGAGTAATGCACGCGCAGAACGATGCCATGGTACGTTGAAACTAACAGAGTAAGTAGGCGTCGATTCGAACATACTTCCTTTGCTGCATCGAGCCCAGCAGAGCCAAATTCAAGACCATCCAGTTATCATGTCCAGAACCTACAAGCAACTGTTCCTCTTCAAGATCGGAGTTTGATAGCATTCGAAAATGCATAGCGAAGTCTCTCGAGGTGGTGGCGGGATGTGGAGATGTCTCGGAAGCTGCACGCCTAAGTTCCACATGGACATCGGCCCGACTAAGATCCACATCCCTTCCAACACGATTGGCACCACTCGGCGGAGGTTCCTATGATGTTCAGAAATCGTGTGAGAACGCTGGTTCGCATGGTAATTAACATGCGGACTTGATACGAAGCAGGTCCGGAATTCTCACAGCCCTTCTGATGCCGCGATTGGACTAAACATGGACGAGAACACATCTATCGCGACGCCGACACACACCACACCCAGGACATCCCCCGCGAAGCTGAGCGGACACGATAGTCTCGCACATAGTGCATCCCGTGTACCTCGACACGAAAATGAGGAGATGACCACGAGATCAGTCAGAAGGCGTGGGAATATTCAGCGACCACCGCGCTGAGCGTCTCCAGACGTATCTGAACGATTCTGCCGGGACGCATTATTTTTTCAGACCTCGGGAGCGCATCGCGCGGAGGGTAGAGCTACACGTCTACGGTCAGGGTACACGAGACTGGGTTTCGCGTCGACAATTAGGGACTTGCTGGCTGGGGTTGAAGTCTCCTGGCTCAATACATCCTCCGCCGAAGCTCGGAGCCTGGGGGTAGGGCACATCTCGGGCATCTCGTGGATGCCGGGCATCAAATGCAGGAGGGCAACACGCGATCATGACTACCATGTAGCTATGGCCCATTACAGCTTCTGCGGAAGTTCTCCACTCATATGTGAAGGTTTTCGTCACCAACGGTTTATCGATATGTGGTATGTCCAGCGATCGCGTGTCCGTGGGAGCTACGGCAGCAGCTTTGCAGCAGCAGAAGGACCTTCCATAGTATATGCATATGACGTCCTGTGAACCTGTACTTCTGCAGTCAATCACGACCATGCAACGACACCACAACGGCGTATTCTCCACTCCATATTTCACCAGTCTTGCATAGTCGTCTCCCACCCCATACACAGCCATGCCAAGCCATATCGCGGCGCTCCTTCCCAACCACATCAACCTCTACCCCACACTCTAACATCTCCCTCTACACAACAGCATCACCTCCCACCTCCCACCTCTCACATCAACCACACCTCATCGCTGCCCTCCCGCATCTCCCGTCAGCCAGTAGTACAGATCTTATTAAGCCACAAGGAAGTCAGATGTGAGCGCTCTACCATTCCGCTGCGATCAGACCTCCTCGACGACGGCGGTGACTCCTACACCGAGAGCGATATACTCAGTCACAGCAACGACTTCATAGCCATACAACAGGACAGACTGGAGCAGCAGAAACGAACAGCGGAAGCAGGGACAAGCGCAAAGAGAAGTTGGTGAAGAAGCATGCAAACGTGCCTTTCAGGTCAAGGGCTGTTCTTTCTGTCGCTGTGCGTCTCTCATCAAGCCAAGAGCTGGACTGCAAGTGACCGCTGCTCCTCCTTCTCCGGTCATGGCCAGGCAGAGTCTGGCATTGGTCGCTTCCCGAAAGCGCAGAAACGAACAGCAGAAGCGTAGAATGGGGCGAAAATTACAGCGTAGCGGACTGCATGGTCGAGAAGAAAATCCACGCACCTCAAAGCTCAAGGCCGGTCCAGCAGCGCAGACGAACAGCTCACTATTCGGTGGTGCACAGCAGCAGGCCCAATCGGCGGTTGCAGCAAGCCCAATCGGCGGTTTCAGGGTTTGGCGCGAGCATACGGCAGAATGGAAGGCCCACAACATGGAAAGACGAAGGACATCGCACAAGATGCCAGCAAGCCAAACGGACGGTACATCGAACAAATATTGAGATACCGTGCCTTGCCGCGAAGAGAGGGTTGCCAAAAGACACAGTCTTCGTAACGGAACCTTTCGAACTGGTGTAGGACATGGAGTCTGCTTCAAGGCAGTTACAGTCAATGTCATGGAACTTTTGGAGGCTCAAACCTCGGGTCCGGTCAAGATATTCTAACGTCCACAAGTCATCTGTGATGTAGAAAAGAGCGCGCTGAAGCTTTTTCGAGGACTTGATCGCGGCCTTCCATGACTGACTGACCCCAGTGGAAAGGAGGAGTCGGAAGACGACATCTACTGTATCGCCAGGGAGCTGGTGCGTCAAGGATATCGCGTGGATAGCATGTCAATGGAAGGAGGAAATGTCATTGCGAAGGGACTATTCCTGGATTCACGATCAAAGAATGCCGCGGATTCATTGTCCTCCTGATAGCGGGCTGATATACTCGCCATGATTGCATAACCGGACTGTCCTGGTTACCTTGCGGTGGGCATTCCCCTGATTGCCTTGATTATAGTAGTCGTTCCCTCCTCCGCCGCCGCCGCCATAGCACTCGTTCGAGGCCATCGCAGATCCAGAAGAAGTTCGGCTTTCAGACTGCCTTCAAATTGAAGATCAAGGACGAAGATGGTGATTCAGTGACCATGGCGGATTCGGATGATCTAGACATGGCCATCAGCATATGCAGCACTTCGTTCTGTGGCATCTCCATTACGCCTATGGGGATCGGATCTTCAACTGCGCCACCAGCTCGACGAACCATGATGCTTCAGAGATCCAAGACTTGGACATGTGTATTGTCGATCCACATGGTGCAAACAATGATCCGAATGGGCCATTCAAGCACTCAGTCAACGTTGAGCAAGGGCTGAAAGCTGCTGCTGTGGTGAGACGATAGATCGAACGAATATCGAGATACCAGAGAAGCTCAATACAATAACAGAAGCGCCTGCGGACGTGTATGAAGATCCTGCGATGGAGGCAGACAGTCTTTAGTAGTGTGACACCCGCGCGTCTGGATTTGCTCGATCACCTCATACCTATCTGCTTTTTACTTCCAGTCCACAACTCTTCTCGTAGTACTGGACAGACTGACAACTTTGCTCACGGTCCTGTTCAAGGCTCTCAGGTCTCGAGAGAAGGGTGAAGGTCATGCGCTCCTCCATTTTGCTGAGATTGGTGTAGTCTGGCGAGTTTAGCGACATCTCCCGTCCAGCTGTCAATCGGACGCGTCGACTAGAAGTTCCTCCAGCACCGCAACTGCTCTCTAGAACATCTAGCTTGCTGAGCTTCGCGTTCTTGCGTAGAGATGGAGACAGTATCCAGCCTGCAGGAGTCCAGCTTGCTGAATTTGGTGTTCTCGCGTACAGATACCAGATAGAGGAATTATCCAGCTGTCAATCGGACGCGTCGACTGAAGGTCCATGTTTGGACTGCTGGAGGAGCACTCACAATTGAACTGCAGGAGAAGCACTTACAGCTCATTTCTCAACATCGACTCGAAAAAGACCCTTCAGCAACAAAATTATCTCGATAGGAGCCCTCTACTAGCTATCCCCGAACCGCTAAGCGATACCTATTAGCTTCACTCTACATGGTCTACGGCCTTCTTCACTCTACGTGGTCTACAACGATAGCAGCACTCTACCAGCTATTCCCAGAGTCTGCTAAAGTTGGTGTCGGGTACAGCGATGTCTTGCGTACAGGTGGAGATATCAGAACATACCTCTGAATGCGAAGCGATCGCGTTGAGAACTGTCTGGGGATCTGGCAGCGTAGTGGCTACAAGGAACGCGGACAGACAGTTATTCATAACAGCACGTATGGCTCATGTTATGGAAGTGCTCGCTTAAGGTCTACTCTCTCTGCCTCACCTTACTCGTCGTTGATGCAGCGGGAGATGATGCATTAGCTGGTCTTCTCGCATACAGATGGAGACATCTCCCGCCAAAGCACAGCGTCTGATTGAGAGACTTCACCTCCCGCCGAACCACAGCATCCAACAGAAGAGCTCTACAAAACACAGCCAGCTTCACTCTACATTACAACCACCAAGCCGAGGGTAGAGCTGCGGTAGCAGCGGTGGGGGTGGATGGTGGGCGAAATAACGTCTCGGGTAGGCTTCACTCAACTTGGTGTGCAAGAGCCTTTCATCTCCCTAGCGTGATGACCTTTGGTATGACCTCAGAAGATGTATCTGATATCAGTCCTCAATTGGCAGCTTTCCCAAAGAGTCTACAGGAGCCTGCACTTGGAGTAGGAGATAACACTCAGATAAGTGCACGTCATTCGACGAAATTGGAGGACTCTCCAGTGATGGTCCTGGCTGCCCATTGTGAGTGAGTGTTGATGTGCCCAGCTCAGCACGGAGAGCCGATTACCAACACAAGTAGATGGGCAGAATAACGATAAAGCTGACGAATATGAGCTCGCTTCACTGGGTCTCATGTTACTTCTCTGGCGCTGCCGTTGTTCGATTGCTGCTGCTGCTCCTGCTGCTGTCGTCGTCGGTATCGTCGTCGGTATCGTCGTCATGTAAACAGCTCAGCACGACTCGCAGTCTCATGCATCGACAGCCGCATCAACCACAACTTATCGCCGCCCTCAGCACAACGCTTGGCTGTCGTGATCGTAGTCCCAGCGAAGAGATCCTGCGAGCCATAGAGCTGCCAGAAGCGTGGCGAGAGGCCATTGCTATACTGAAGCGCGTTCGATGTGACATCTGAGCTAAGGAACGCCACGTAGAGTGTACAGAGATGTCTCGGAAGGAGCACGTACTCCTGTGGCAGGAATCGCAGCATATCGGAGTTCCACTCCCAACCGTACTGAGATCGAGCTGTACCGAAGAGCCAGAGTCCACGCGCGTCTCCATGTCCTCTCGAACTCGTATGCGCGGGACATTGCAGATCATATATTCTCCAATCTCTTCCGCTACTCCACGAACCGCAACCTCTGCTCGCCGCGACATTCGCTGGTACATTGTCTCGCTGTCCAGAAGATCTCAATCGTAGGACTCCAGCAGCCAAGCTAGGCTGGTCTTCTCACGTCCTCACGGGTGCATTCTCGTGCGGAAGGAGCAACTGTCACGTTTTCAGCGTTCTCAGGCCGGGGCTTTGGCGAAGAAGAAGGCTGTGGAGGCTATGGTGAAGGAGTTCAAGGGCGAGGCTGGTTAGCGTTAAGTGGTGTTGTTTGGGAGTTGGATTCGCTCGGTTGCGGTCAAGGATCGGGAAATCGCTGAGAGGGTCGTGAATATGTCCTCCGAGGGTTAAGGGAAATGGTTGTTGCCGCCTCTCTTGATTTGAGCATTGTCTGCACTGCTTAGCGCAGAGCCGAGTCGCCTAGATCTTTCTGGCGTGGCAATAGAGAATGGTTAGAAGTGTCGCTTCCACGTTTATCATATCTCTATCTCTCGGTACGTTCTACGCAGCTCGGCGCAGGCACAACGCAAGGACGGCGACGACCAATTTGTTCGAGCCTTGCTTGAGGAAACGCCCTGTGTCTGGCATTCCATCCGTCACTCAAATCTCGTCCAGTATATCCTGCACAAGCTTCTCGGCATGAGCATAGGTGGTGCCCTAGAAGATATTATGTCAGCGCTACACAGCCCCAAAGCTTACGAGAGAAAGACAGTACCTGAGTATGGCCTGGTGGCACAAAAGCGAAGCTCGAAGAATCAATAACGCGCAAAGCCTCCACGCCGAAGACTCGTCCTTTGGAATCAACGACTGCATTCGGATTATCTGCTTTGCCCATTGCACCTATAAGATTGATCGAAATAGTCGGCAAGCACGATCTTGCCCGTAGGTACCTGTCCACTCATGTTCGCGAAGAGGTTGAAGAACTTACAAGAAGCGCCAGCATAATAAATCGGCCCCAATCTCGACATGACAGCCTCCAAGATCTGCTCATCAGAAGTAACATTCATTCCCGGAAATACTTCCTCTCCAACTATCACATTCTCATCAAGACCTATACGAAGTGCTTCCCGAGCAAGCTTGTATGCCAGCACAGCGACTTCCTGATCGATAGGGTCGCGCATCCAGTTCGGATTGATGGTTGGCGGCTCCAAATTCGAAGCAGACCGTAAAGTCATATTACCGCGAGACTTTGGTGCGATTAAAATGGCTCGTAGACTTGCTAAGACTTTGTTCGTAGCGTTTACTGTCAGTGCAGTTTCGCTGGGGCTGAAGACGAATTCTACTTCGGGCCAGTCGGACGGTAGGATCTCTAACCATTGCTGTGTAGCAGGCGATAAGGTTGATCGAAGTAATGGGGGGATTCTGTACCAACCTACTGTTCCTCCGCCTTCTGCTGTTAGTGGTCCTGTGGCGTTGTTGAGGAGTAGGTTGTCGTTTTCGATTGCTCGTTCGGATATGCTGCGATCATGGGGAGAATTGAATGTTGGGTCGTTTACTTCCCAGCTTGGTCCGTTGAAACTGCATGAGTCCCAGTAGTTCTGGCCTACTCCCTGGAGATCTGAGATGATGGGGATGTCGAACTTTTCGAGTGTGGTGCGTGGTCCTATACCTGATACCATCAAAAGTTGGGGAGAGTGCCAGGCGCCAGCGGAGACTATGACTTCCTTTCTCGCGGAGAGTACGAAGGGGTAATGACCATTGATGGTCACGTCCACGCCTGTAGCGCATGTGCCATTGAAGACGATATTCCGGGCTTGCGCATTAGTGTACGTCGTCAAGGAGCGAGATGTGAAACCTCGACGAAGGAACGAAGTCTCTGCTGAGCTACGGAGACCTGTTTCGGAATTGATCGTGAATTGCCACCAGGCGAAACCCTCCAGCTTACCGCTGGCAGATCCGGCCTGCTGCTCGAGGCCAATGGCTTCGTATACAGCTGGGGCATATGCTGATATTGGACTCACATAGGGGGGTAGAGTGACCTGGAGAGGACCACCTTGCGGAGAGAATGCGTCAATGTCGTATGTTCCGTTTTCGGCGTTCTCGGGCCTGCGATCGGAGTTGACAGAGAAGTTCATGCTCCGCTGGAAGAACGGTAGCATATTTTCCCACTCGTATGCATCGTCGCCGACCTGCTCAGCCCAGGCTTGGTAACTTCCCTTGGTTCCACGATGGTATAGCATTTGATTGCGGCCACTACTTCCACCTAAAATCTTTCCTTGTATATACCGAAACACTTCGCCGTTCTGCATGTGCGTGATCAGCATCTCTTGTTCGAAGATGTGCGAAGAATAATACGTACCACCTGAGGCTCTGTGTACAGCCCCCAGTCGATCAAGGGCTGTGGCATTTGCGGTGCTGATCGGATCCATCGATTTGAGTCTGTATCACCTTAGCGTGTCGTCCTGGTCAAAGATAGCGGTTGATTGCAAGCTGGAATTTGGCTCCAATTTCCGGTCTGAAACTCATAGAAACTCCCTGCTTCGATCAAGGCAACAGAGGCATTGCTGTGCTCCGCAAGTCGAGCTGCGACGACAGAGCCCGCAAGTCCAGCACCGACTATTACATAGTCATAAGTTGCATTGAGACCTGGAACGCCGAAAGAAGTCCCGGTAAGCTGTCCTGGCAGAGCAAACTGAGAGATTTGGGCCTTACATACTGCTACCAGCAGAAGAGGAAGACTCGCGGCAGAGCGCAACATGGTCTGTTCAGTCTCAATGTGGCAGATGTGTATGCAAAGAAGACTGAGCTGTCGACATTATGTATGCGTTTGACATTTGGCCTGCGTCCTGGCTTCCACTGGCCTATTCGTCTGCGAGCATCAGGCCGTCTTAGCAACGCCGAATGATTTCACAGGCGGCGGCCTACATTCCTTGGTATTCGAGCCATTCGCCCATTCCGCTGCTTGATGTGTTTCGTGCATGCCGCTTAAGGTAAACGTCCGCAGTGTAAGGACCGGACGTAGTAAAGCGCTGTAGATCGCTGAACTCTGCAGTCTGGGCATTGAGGTCATATTCCATTTCATGGACTTTTCGAGGGCTATGCCGTCGACCCCAACGAGGCTCAAACGGGAGCAGTTCATGTTTCCACCACTCGCTAGCTTCACGTTCTCATATGGCTCTGGCTTGTCCGTTTCGAAAGGCACAGGCGACACGGGTAAAGTCGGAGCCAAGGACGAGAACCATTCCACAGATTCCAGCCCGTTCCAGCGATCTCATTTGCTCGGGAACAGCCGCCGCTAATTCATTCACGCGATACTCGATATATTGCCAAATCGACCAATAAATTAGTCTTGAGCGTGGAGGCTGCTTCTTTACCTCGATCCAGATGTGGTATGACGTTCTGACCGCGCGGAATCATGTCTTAGGCCATATCGAAGCCCAGTCGCCGAGCAATGCTATTTGGCGAGGAAAACCACAGCCAACAAGCGTTGGCAAGCAGTTGAATAATCTCCTCATTTCATAGCCAGTACATCGTCGGGCTTGCATGCTGCAGTCATGAGCTGGTGTACCAGAGAGCTCGATCAATCGTTGTCGGGAATGTTGGAGAAGGCTTAGGCGTTGTGGCTACCCACAACGTTGCTCAACTTCCACCTTTCTAACTTCGGCCGAGCATGTAACAATGGCATACCAATGCTTCAGAACATCGACAATCGTGAAACAAAAGCTCCCCAGGGGTTGGACATTCGATCTGGTTGTCACCACTCGCTGGACGGTCATATTCAGCTCAAGTGCAGCTTCTCCCAACAGTCGTCAAGCTCATTGGCTCAGTCGGTAGGTCGTCGGCATAGCTGATGCTTGGACATTGAAGTGCTCAAGACAAGATAAAGAACATGTCAACAGTTTCGCTAGATTCTTTGAGACCCTTCGTCGCCATTGCGTGCAGGCGATAGTTTTGCTCTTGAGCGATGGACTTTTGGATCTTCGTAGTTAGCAATAGTCGAAGTAAGGTACAAATCTTGTTCCAAATTGTCCCCTTGCAACGGTCGTCCAGCCTCCGTGGCCTAGTTCGTAAGTCGTCGGCTTAGCTGACGCTTGACATTGAAGTGCTCAAGACAAAATCAAGGAGATGTCAACAATGTCATGTCCTTCTTGTGGGGGTGTTCGTTGCCTAGCGTGCAGGCGATGATTTTGCTCTTCAAGAATGCTTTTTTGTATCCTTCAAATCAAGACCACTTGTTCTGAGGTATATCTTGAACTCCGGAGCCAGCATCCTCCAACAGTCGTCTTGCCTCCGTGGCCGAGTCAGTAAGTCGTTAGCGAAGCTGATGCTTGACACTAGCGAAGCAAAGCAGACGACACATGTGGACTGTCTCTGGAGTTCATCTCCGCTACAATGGTGTGCAGGCGATTGTTTTGCCCTTCATCAAGCACCTTCTGTTTTTTTGTGGCAGGCCCTGCTTCATATGAGGTATATGTATGCATCGGACTAAGCATCCCTCAAGAGTCGTCCAGCCTCAATGGCCGAGTCAGTAAGTCGTCGGTATAGCCGATGCTTGATCTAAGAAGTTCCTCGTGCAACGAATGCACGTCAACAAGGCTTGTGCGTGGGTTCGGAATCTCCCCTTAACCATTGAGTACACGCGATTGTTTTGCCCTCATATGACGACTTTTTACTCTGCTTTTCGACTGTCAGATGCTTCGTGAGGTATATATCCTCAATTTAGGGCCAGGTCTCTTCAACCAGTCGTCCAGGCTCAGTGGCTTAGTCAGTAAGTCATCGGCGTAGTGATGCTTGGATCCTAGAGGCAAACAGAGCTGAAGGCAGAGGTTGATATGGCTTGTACTCGTCTTCTGTATCGTGCGCCGTCGCGAGCAGGCGACTTGAAGAAATCTCTTTTTGAGTGTCGTACAGCCATGAAGACAGGTCGGCGACTCATGCCTGGTATCTCCAAGCTCTATGCCAGTATCCATACTCTTGGTTATATGCCTTGATCTTTTGTGGTACAGCATGTGAGACATACTGTTGATAGCCACTAGTTGACCAGATGCTGTGTGACTTGAGATGTCGAGAAGCGACGTCCATGTGGTATCGGAGTATGCATGCATAAAGCAGTCGACCAGCCATGATACGTGTGTGATATTGACCTGCACGGGAAGTGCACTGTGAGCTGAGTAGTGTATTTGCATAATGCAGCCTAACTAGCAGAGATACTCATACAACAAGAAAAGCAAAAGTCCATCCTTGACCAGGTATCATAGTCGTTTCATGCCGCTAATGTCAAATCTGGTTTTCCCTCCACCACTTCCTGATATACAGTCTACTTCCTCCTCCCCTGCTGCATGGCCAAGATCTGAACCATGCGCACAAAGATGTTGATAAAGTCGAGCTCAAGCGCAATCGACTCGTTCACAGCATCCTTCCTGAATCTGCCCTGCTCTGCCATACGTGCATGGGCCAGAATCTTCTGCGTATCGTAAAGAGTGAAGCCACCGAAGACTGCCAGACCTCCATATAGCCACAAGTTCTCAGTCCACATCAATGCTCGTGTAGCAGTAGCTGGAAGCACGAGTGGTGCAAGACCAGAAAGTGCAACAATAGCTACACCAGCGAGAAGTGGTCCACCAATATACAGGTACTTCTCTTGCTTGGCTGTAGCTCCCACAAAAGCGATCGAGCCCATCATACCAACGGTGTAGAGACCTGCGCGAGCCAAGATACCAGGAGCGAAGAAGAGCATCGGCGACAGAAGAGCAGCTTGCGTAAGATTGAATCCTGTCCACAGAGCGTACTTGACCACATAGTTATCTGGAGAAGTCGCATAGCAGCCCATCATTGTTCCGATGGATCCCACAAGTCCCACTCCGAGTACGA
Source organism: Sphaerulina vaccinii (assembly GCA_022570795.1). Lineage (NCBI taxonomy): Eukaryota > Fungi > Ascomycota > Dothideomycetes > Mycosphaerellales > Mycosphaerellaceae > Sphaerulina > Sphaerulina vaccinii. The sequence continues at coordinate 41,659 of JAKUDP010000019.1, forward strand.
GCCATGGGTTCGCGCTCATCAGGCGGTAAGACCAGCCATTCATGTGTAGTGCTCGTGCTGCCACTCCAATGATTCCAATGCCCAGACCTGTGTGCAGGAACGTCTCATTCAAGTAGGCGCGTTCATAAGGTGGCATGCCGCCATCTTCGCGAGTCTCGCGGTTGAAAAGCAGGTTGACCGCGAGGACAGTTCCGCCAAAGATTGCGCCTCCATAGAGAAGGCGTTGTGTCAGGTTTCCTTGCGCAAGTGGATTTTGAGGCGCTGATGTCTGATATGTGCGTCGGGGGGATTGCTGGAAGGCGGAGCGGATCACACTCTGCTGCAGTGGCGTGAACTGCTTAATCGGAGAGGCAATCTTCGTGATGGGTTGTTGCTGTCGGGTCGACGTCTGAAATGATCGGAAGGCGACTCGTGTTGTCGAGGGTAGCTCGTTTGTGATGGCTGAGGCGATGGTGAAGGGTCGCCGCGCTATGAACGATGCCATTTTGATGTTCGTTGTCGTTGTCGATGGTAGGAAAGGACGACAAGAGAGTGTTGGTATAGAAGAGCTCGAGCTCGACGTCACGATTCAAGATGACCGAGCACCTTCCTCTCGAATCTTCGACGCCAAGACCGTCACATGAACCTCAGGCCACTCTCCCATCTTCTTTCTTCGTCAACAATGCTTCACGATCTCAATCTGGTCATCATCTCTCCTTACCACCATGGCCTGACCGGCAGGCAGACACGGTGGTCGGTCAAGTCTGTCACCGGGCTTCCTGTCGCCACCCGGTATGGACCACAACCTGGGTGAGAATCGCCATCTCTGTCGGACGCGAAGGCCATCGAAAGACTCGCTGCAATGGATGGCAAGCTAATGGATGTCCTCGTTGGGCATGAATCGCATCTTCAGTCTTCAAGTTCTGATACGGTACCATGAACTCTGGACACGGCACAAGAAATCTCTTGCGGATGGCCTAGCCGTCTCCGCGGGATGTCACGACAGACAAAACATCCGATGCGAGCCTCTCGCCGACATCTCCTTTCGAGGAATCGAACAACTACTGGTTGAAGGATTGTGGTACTCTTGTTCATGTCTACAGGAGTCTCAGTCTACTGTATAGGCGTTATGCAGGAGCAGAAGTCGAGGCAGGAAGTCAGCCATGACCGACCTTCTCATTGTCCTGTTGATTGAGGTGTATGGCACCTAGCGGTTGTCCACATATGTCTTAGGCTACTGCACATCTACTGTATAGGCGTTGCTGGAGAATCCGCTCGAAAGCTGGAGAGCAAACCGTTTACCTGCCATGTGGCTGGCGTTGACCGGTCTCGGCAATCTGGTCGACTACTGGAAGACCTGCATAACGACTTCAGCAACGGTTCTGGAACGCACGGCGTGTATTGAATGTCAAGGCTGTGCGTGCATGTCGAGATCATGCATACCGAGTGCAGATGTTGCAATTGGTCATACCGCTGTTCCCCTCGCAGTGTATCTGGTGACGTACGATGCAGTTGATGAGCCGGGCAACTGGGCATGGCTACTCCAGCTGAACAACTCCCTCACCAGCTACGAGAGACTAGAGTCCTGCCATGGCAAGCATCGATCTGCAGATGTCAGCTAGCCACGATACATCCGTCCCGCTTCACAGGTCTACATCTGGAAGCACCACCAGCTACTGCCGGCCTGCAGCAGCCTTGCAAGCCATGCTATCACCCTCTCTTTCTCACTGGCCCTGAGCATGTCAGCAACGACGGAGACTACTGGAAGACTGCAGGAGTCTCATTCTCCAGCCATCAATATTTGCACCCTGCAGGCGTCAGTCTATGGTATAGCCTATAGCCTGGATGGCTGTGGTCAACAATGTACCCTGCGACGGCTACTGCATGCACTTGAAGCCATGCAACCAGGCTTCTGGATCTACTGGCTCAGAGCTCTTCAACTGTCTGGCCGACTACTCAATGTCATGTCGAGTCTCATATGGCAGCCATGGATATGTGCATGCATGCATGCTCACAAGGCCAGAGCTATAGGAAACGGGTACCTCATCCTCACGTGGACCCGTGTTGGTGTCATCTGTGCTTTCGAGCAAGCTACTGTCGACCTGCAGCTGCATTCCAAGCCATCTCGAAGCCATCACTGCCTCACTGGCTGGGAGCATCACAACTATGTGGTAAACTATCTCATGACTGCATGAGTCTCACTTGCAGCCCTCGAGAACATGCAAGTATGCAGTGCTAGAGCTGCAGGATGAGGACACCTTTCCTGCGCAACCCTTTCATGCCATACATGACCGTGAAAGTATTCGGCAAGCTAATGGCTGTATGCAGTTGTCTCGGAGAATAACTAACAAGCTCAACACGCGCATGTCGCACTCCCAACGTCTGCTCCGTAGGCGTGGCTGCGAGGATCAATACTGCCACTTGCTGCATGATCTAGACGCCATTGAGATGATGCGTCTTGTAGTAATAAGCGGTATTGAGACGGAAATTCGCTGGCCTCGATGCAGACTTCGGCCTCAGACATGATCCCTCGCTGTCTCTTCACCTGCCAGGCCGCCTACCAGAGCTTCTTAAACGACAACTTCGGGAACTTGTCTTCCACGTGGCCGCCTGATGGAATATCACGTCAGATCCCATTTGCCCGCCATTTATGCACGCCTATATGCAAGGGCACAGGTACACTTCATCAAGAACCTGCATCTGCGCACTCGAGACTCCTTCTGGCTGATTCCTACACGATCTGATGGACTAGTATAACTGGCAAGCTAGTCAATGACTGCAGATGTCTGACGTGTCAGCCATCTTGTATGCAAGAGATACAGAAGTCGAAAGTCTCGGACTGTAGCGAAGGCTGCAAGGTACACTTCCGCAGATTCGCGATCTTGAAAGGCTGAGCGCATGCAGCCATGAAGCACAGACTAGTCCTGCAAGGCTGTCACTTTGCAAGTTGTCGTTGATCTAGAAGAATGGAAAGCTAATGGATGTATGCAGTTGTCTGACGTGTCAGCCATCTTGTATGCACGAGGTGCAGGTGTGGAAGGCATCTACCATAACGCGAGTGTGGGCTGGCGGAATATGCCTAGCGAAGCGGCAAGCACTCAAGAAGACCATTCAACGCAAGCCTCGCGTATCTGTAACTAATGGATGTCTGCAGCAGGATCAGATCGCCTTATACAGACCCTGTGGTCGTGGGAAATGAAGGCTGGAGTCGTGTGGTCGGAACTTTGATCCGAAGCTCCGCGACTCGTTCTAGAGATCTGGTTGACTAGCGGCTGGCTGTGTGCTGATGCACGATGACCGGTACGGCACCCGACGGCGTGTGTCGAATGTCAAGATCTCGCATACATCCTTCTTCTGCTACGGATCGTGACTGCGTGGCTGCACATGGCTGGCTGTCATCGATCTGGACGATGCTTGCTGCGATGGGAGACGTCAAGAGCCATTGGTACGCGAGCGGATGGACGCATATCTTTGCATGTGTCTCAGACCTACTGTCCAGACGTTCTGTTGTCTCCATAAGGTAAGTGTAAGCTGCGAATGAAGCGTGCCGAGCTGCAGTACATGCGAGCCTACGATGCATGCTCAGAAGGAGCCTCAAATGCTCGTCAGGCGGCCGATCGTTCACTACAGCACGGCACTTCTTCGATGGCTCGTAGCTTTCAACGCTTTTCGGCTGGCCATCTCACGATAGTCTTAGTTTTTGTCAAGCTCGAGACGTTTCAACAGACAGCGTCCATGATTCCAACGCTTCGACGACCACACGGTTCTCACTGGCCAGCAAATCTGGTACCTTAGTGGAAGACTGCATTATGCACGTCGGGCGGTGCTATCAATCTCAGACATCGTTGCTCGAGGCAACGGTAGAAACGTCTGGCTGGCGGCTGATGAGAGGCAGGTACGTCCTATATGTGAGGTCGGAGCTATCAACCACGGATGTCTGAGGAGTACAACAGTTTCTTACCTCTGGATCAAGCATCAAAGTCTGGCAGGCCACTCGACACCTCCGAAGACATGTTGCCATGCTGGAAAGCTAAGGGTTGGATGCAGGCTGTCTTACTTTCAGCATATGTCTCCATGCAAATGTTGTCATCAAGCATGTCAGCCATGCTGTGCAGTGCCAGCCTTATGGTACTTACAGTCGGTTCAAGGACATCTGATTGGTCACTCAATCTGGTCAACTAAGCAAAGACTGCAGTATGCACGATATACGGTACACCAGTCAACGATCGTGGAAATAAGATCCTTGATGATCTTGGCGAAGATGTCCTTAGATCGCTTCAGAGACCTCATGTGCTGATAAAATCACAGCAGGTACTTCATCGCCTTCAAAAAGCAGCGACCAGCCAGATCTGCTAGATGGTGGACAAGATGGTCCAGTCGACCTTCCAAAGTCCATCCTGCAAGTTCCGGAGGGTACTCCTTTCCTCCGCAACTGGCCAGCATGGTATGGTCGACTAGGTAATGTCTGCAGAAAGCACGTAATCTGGTAGCGCCCAGCCGAAAGTACCCAGATCTTGCAAAGGTTAAGTTTCAGCCATCTACATCTTTTGATCAGCAAGCAGAAGATGTCGTGGCAAGGCAAGTGCACGCATATCGTGTAGTCGGCGTTTCGCTTCGGCGGGTTTTTAATGTGGCTGAGACATTATGCCGTGTGCTTACCACTCTTTCTTGTAAGCTCCCCACCACAAGGACTCGACCTCTGCTTTTCACTTGTCCGGACCCTCAGGTGGCCTGACAAGAGTTCCTCTTGTCTGCCGTTAGCGTGTATGTTGCCGGGTCATCAGAATGGCGGTGTGAGTATTGCGTTTCAATAGTCGTCTTCGAAGTCAGACATTTGCGGAGAGTAGTACTATTGTCTTGCGTTTCTGGCGAGCTCAAAGTCTCTGATGTGAAATGTCTTTTTCTTCTCTGGCACCTTCAATCGTGGTTCTGGGAAGAGCTCTCTCCGTGGTATTAAGCGGCATACCGAGGCAGTCCCAGCCGATGTGCGTAGCAGTGACTGGATGACCGAGCATATGTTTCACTTCGCTTGCATCCTGCAGATGGAATTCTCCGACCACCGAAAGGAAGGGTCAAGTATGTGAAGGTGTTGAGCCCGGCACCGAAGGATTGATCGTCATATGTGCTCATTATTGTTGACATATACGGCAGATGCGGTACTGATGTATGATGCTCTTCTCGCTGTCGTTACTTGATATGATGTTGGCACAACATGGTAGCTGCATGATGTTCTGCTCGTCCCAAGGAAGTGAGCTTCTTAGAGCACGAAAAGCTCCTGCCATTCTTGTGTCGTGTGTCACTTTGTAACATGTTCATGCAAGTGGTCCCGTATTGGAGTGCTCTGGCTGAGACATCGAGTCTGTAGACGAACAATGTCAAGCTCACAATTGAAGTTGTTCGTGGTAGACTTATGGAAGGCCGCATATGTTTCGGGTATCTTGAAATGATCTTGCTTGGATGGAGGCCGGTGAGGTGACGGTGCAGCCTTCAGGCCGTGGTTTGTACTGCATGTGGCAGGAGTCCGGGCTGGATGTAGTCTGCAGAGCTGAAGTGCTTGATCTGGAAGTCAGTCGTGACACTATCACAAGACGATGTGTTGCTAGTACTGGGCCCAACCCTCAAGGTTTGATGTATTGCACAGGCAAGCGAGGCGCTTGTCAAGGTGGTGCTGTTGGAGGACCCCTCTCCTGAGCTTTGTGATCGGACTCGACAACTCACGTTGGCTCGCTAGCGGGCAGTAGCGGCTGGGCACAGCTTGCATGCCACTGCTGTGCGTCTGTCAGCCACGCACAGCGCTTGTTTCACCTTTCGTACCCTGAGAATCGGATACCGTTGCCCTCGACCGCCACGGAACGGCATGAGAAGTCAGAAGTCGCACTTTGCGAATACCATACTGCCTCTAGGACGCGGGCACTTATGGGTGTCTGCGTTTGTCTCACAATCATCTCGAAAAGGATGTTGGATTTGCGATGAACACGTCTGTGCAGTGGTACTTGACTGCTGTTTGCTGATGTGGCTTGCAGGTGCGTTCGTGCTCAATGTTGCATCCACACTGATGGAATGAACTGAGCTTTTCTGGCATTGCACAGCATAGATTACATGCTACGCAAGCTCGAGGGAGCTTCGATATCCTAGGTATCGGTGTTGCTAGAGATTGAGCACACATGCCTAGTTCCGTGCACAGCGCGGCTGCGCATCTCTTAGTCTCGATCAGCACCATTGCACTACAGTGCATGAAGTCAAAGCGTCGCTGTCTTTAGAGAACAAGTACTCGATACTCTTAAGTGCACAGTAGTGTAGTGGCAAGCCTCGGCGTCTCGATCGGGTCCTTCGCACGGTAACGCAACAAAAGACGTCTCAGACGATTGACCTTCTCGACCTGGTGTTGACGCCTGCCGGGCAGTCGGTATTCAGTTACGTGCATCTGACTCTGAAGGAACCAAGATCGTACGCTCCTGAGATAAGCATACAGTTCACGCTGCGTACTGAATGCCGTACAGCTAGACATGCTAGCTCCGGAGCACTCTTCAGTGCGAGCATTGAGTAGTCGAGCTTGAGCGGAAACTAGTTGATGTTCGAATTCTGTTCAACTGCCGGTAGTCTAAGCAATGAAGTGCCGATGGTTGAAGTGCGAAGTGCTGAAGCAAAAAGAGTCATGTACAGCAAGTATCCTTCTCGATCGGATAGTGGCAGCCCTAAATGGCATGCGGTGCTGGCCGGTGTTGTCTCAGACCGCCGAAAACGGTCGATGAGAGTGCCGTGACGATCTAAAAGGGTTCATGTCGAAGTTGAAGTTCACTGGACTGTCATGCATGGAAGCTCTGCGGGCACTCAAGGCTGTTTGCAGAAAAGCTTGGTCCTTGGAACTCGAATAGGGAAACCCGTTGGAAGCTCTGATTTTCCGGTGGCCGTTGGAGCTCTATGATTCTTCCGGTGCTTCGGCGTTGGAAGCACTACACAGCTGTCTGGTAAAGTCAGTATGCGGTGCTGTACTGCGACTCGCCGAGACCAGCTGTCAGCTAGTGAATGTCACAGAGTGGCGTCTTCGTTCGCAGGCTATTGGAAGCTTTATAGAGTGTTCTTCGCGCTTGACAACGTGGCATGAAGTCACAGCGCAGAGCTTGTTAGAGAGGTCTGCTCACACACCAAGAGCTCTGTTTGTACTGTAAACAGACCACGCGAAGAAAAGTTCACGCGCCGACTCCAGTAACCTTACTGCTGGTAGATGGTGTACGCCACAGTGTGGTTGACAGAGATTAGAGCGGCAACGAGGACAGTTGCTGTGCTGGTTCAACATCGCGCGAGTGTAACTCTCGCTCGCCACGCACACGCGTGCCTGAACACTATCCACCACATGGCAGCTGGCGGTATGACAGTATGGTTGCTCTGATGATGGTGTCGCTGCAAGTTCTGCAGGAAATGATGCATCATGTGCTTCGTTATGATCATTCGCTAGAACCACGCAGCATACGTGCGGACGCCAGTGGGTTGTCGCTTCCTGCTCATATACTGGTAATCTAACGCACATCATGACAAGGATGCTCAATATAGCGAGCTCCAATAAAGCAGTGCAGCACATATGAACAGCCAATGTATTTCGATTGCTTGAGAGTAATACGGCACTTGAGAGTCTGGTAGCAAAGTCTACCAATGGTCCGTATGGCTAAAGGAGGAAGGTGTTGCGCTCTGCTCATAGGTATTTTTGCCCGATTGATGCCTGAGGCGGAAGGACCAGGGTGGGAAAATCTGCTGTCGTCGTTCATCCAAAAGCATTCGTTTGCTCGAGTATGGCGGGAACTACTGGAATGTCGCAATCTTCGAGCATACCGGTAGGCTAATGCGACAGCAGACACGGTATGGCCAGCATAGCGGCAGGACGTACACCGCTCGGAGAACCATCCGAGGCCGTGAATGGTGCAATACGGTGCCGACTGTCCATGGAACGCTCACTCATGGCTTTCGTACGGCGTCAGCGGCGGTATATCTTGTCGATGGCATTCCGGTAGCGATGAGCTTCTAGCTCGGTAGAAGGTTGTATAAGCCGTGGTATATATGCGCCGTATGCAGAAGGTCCGATGCGAGACACAAGAAGGCTGTTCAGCATGTGTGGTCGAGGTTGGCTTTATCTGCTGCCTTCCCGTGCGTCGTCAGCAGAAGACTGAATTGGCAAACAAGGAATGTCGTTGATCAATTCTTGGCTCAATCAAGAGTTGCAGCAGACGAAAGAAGAGGCGATGTGATGCGGGCGTGGGACGAAGGGAAGTGCGACGAATGCGAGGGGATGTTGTGAAAACAGCCATCGGCGTCATCTGATGAACGATCCCGAAACGCCTCCTTTCCCAGTACAACGGCATCTTCCCTCCGGTACATGTACATGCCACGTCGGAGCCGTGTGTGCGCTGCCTGAATGGGGAAAGTTCGACATCGTCTGGTTCGCAGCCGGTGTTCTACACCATGCGATAAGACAGCTGTACGTCTGACAAGGACTCTGGCTTTGCGAAAAGAGATCTCTTCCATGATCAAACGCATCGGCGGACTGATCAACCCCGCGACAGGCTCAGCATTGGACATACCACATCTCGGTCGACCCCCATCGCTGGAGTGTGACGATCTCAAAGCCGTGCATATGCACCGACGTGCAGCGCGCCGTCGCGAAGAGCACCAGTTCCCACGCGCGTGAGCCGCCATTTTCGGTCACGAATGTCCCAAATTTGCACCTGAAGTCACATTTGAGTGAGGCTTTGCAGACGCCCCTGTTCATCTTGCCTCTCCCGCTACGGCAATGACGGCCATTTGTTACCTCCCTTGCTCAAAATGCGGTCTTCTGGTAGCGTTGTGGATTTGACTGCGAATGGAGAGCCTCTTTCGCCACGACGAGTCAACAACGCTGTCTTGTCGACCCGGATCTGCTGGCAAATATGCGTTGGCCCAAGCATACGGTTCTGCTTCGCTACCACAAAGTCGCAAATATGCAGTCTTCAGCTAGCCTCCCTTCAAGTTCAGCGACTCTAGCAGCAGCAACGAAGCAACTCATGTCTTCAGACTTCCGTGGCTACCACATGGCGACGAGTTTAATGTTCTGCGACAGCCTCAACTCCAACCTGGCATGCCTGGCCAAGCAGGCCAAAGCTTTTTGGTCCAGACCAACGTCCTTCGTCCTCCAAGAGTCTTTGAAGTCCATCATTGGCTTTCGTCTCGAGAGGTCAAAGTCCATCATTGGCCTTCGTCTCGAGAGGTCAAAGTCCACAAGTGCCCCTACGCCTACCCAGTATCAGTGGCTACATGTCCGTTACTGAAGGTGAGGATGGTGAAGCCCGACAGTCTGAGGTCCAGCTGAAGGATCCAGTCCTCAGTGGCGCATATGTGAGCACGACGAACGTGGCTCCACCAGATGTTCTTGCCAGGCTTTGACTCCAGTACACGAGCATCAGCACTGCCTAAAGCTCTGCATCTTAGCAGGGAATCCACTGCTGCACAACATTATGGCTACCTAACAAAGAACAGGAGGCTGGATGCAAGGACTAACAGACATCACTCGAGGTCAGCCGACCAGCCTGTTCCCTGAGGCGCGATTGCGAGAAACGGACTTTCACAGCGAGACTTTCCACTACCGCAGGATCCCATCGGTCTTGCTTGCACATCTCACCAACGCATCATATCCAGGACGTCGAAAGATCGAAGTGGAGCGTCGCAACGACTCAATACAGACGATCTCTTCAAGGCCTGGCTGTCGGAGAAAACTACCTCGTCAGACTCATAGCTGTCACCAAAGGTTACATCCAAAGATCGACTCCACTGTCCGGGCAACGATGGAGACCTAGACGTCCTCAGTCCACAACATACAACACCTCCTCCAACCCTCCCTAGGCAGACCTCTAACCTTCTCATCATACTCCATCTTCCCAACATGCCAAGGCCCAATACTACTCGCCTCAACCTCTCGGAAACCATTCTTTCTATACCAGGGACCATTCCAAGGAACATCAGCATAACACGTCAAGCTTACTCTTGCTTGCTTGGCCTCCTCCCTAGCCCATTCGAACATCTTTCTAAGCAAGACTCGCCCAACCCCCTTCCTAGCATACTCACTCCTCACGACAACCTCATGGATATATATCGTCGAATCTCTCGGTAGAGCGGCTATCATCCCGACCTGCAACAACATCAGCACATGCCTCCCACTCTAGCGTTGAACATAGTTACTCACAGGTTCCCCTCTGTCCTTCGTGCAAGCAAGATACACTTTTCCCAGATTCAACCATTCGTCGTATTGTGATTGAGAGACGCGACCCATTGTAGCACTATTCTGTGCTTTGGTGGCTAGATCTGCTAGTTCCGGTATCTCGAGAAACTTCATGATAGCGTCCAACTCAATATCATGAATTGCTTGGATGTCGGAAGGTGTTGCGAGGCGGATGGTGTAATCTTGCTGCGCTGTTGGACTTGTCATATTGGTGGTTATAGTGCTTGATGTAATTCTTTAATTGCTTGTTGTGCTGATTTGTGTTCGCAGGTATCATCTCGACTTGAAAGTGTAGCTGATGCGAACGCGAGCTCCCCAACGTATGACTCAGCCGTTCACGCCCTTTGTGTAGAATGTTAGTATTCGAGCTTGTACTCCAATGTGAGGTATACATACTGTCTGGGTTACACGGACCACAATGATCTGTCTTGGTCGAGTGGTAAAGCTAGTAACTCGTCAACGTAGGTTGATGTATAGCATACGTACGTACTTTCATGCTAATGCTGAGGGAGGAATTGCCTAGGCATGCCGACATGCTGCAATGCCATGAGACTGAGACAATTGTTTTGCCTTGTTGTTTACTCTTTTGTTTGTCTCGATAGCCATCTATAGATCGTTATACATCCGAGTCCGTATTTGATCTGATCCCAGTGCACTGAATGATAGGCCACTTGACGGCGTTGATCATATGTTCTTCTTGCTTCTTGATACAAACGTACATAGAGCACCTCGCCTAGGTACCCGTCGCGACTATACAGACAAGCGATGTATTTACTTTCCCACCCAAGACCCAAACGCTAAATGCCTCAGAGTAGAGAATCGTCTTCCACCATACCCTCTTAAAACGACATGTCTCCTCTATTCCTTCTTCCCACCAAACCAACTGAAAGCCCCAGCCTTCATATCCTTCATCTGCGCCTCCTGCAACCTCTTCATCTCCTCAGCTTCCTCCTTCAACCACTGCTCACCATTCTCTCGAATCTGCTTTTCCAAATGCTCATATTGTTTTTGTCCCTGTTCTCGGATTTGATCGCTTAACATCTTGCCCTGTCTCAAACCCTCCGCAACACTTTGTCCATCCGCCAGAACCATGCCACCACCCATTCCAGACCCGCCTTGTACGCCGAGTCCGGAGGCTAAAGAGCCGATGGAGAATTTAGGCTTTTTGCGTTGTTCAGATGCGAGTTGTGCTTGGAACTTTTCGCGGGCGAGTTGTTCTCGACGAGCGAATTCGATAGGGATGTTTTGGCCGTCGAAGGATTTGAGGACTTGGCGGACGTCGTCTGTGCCCATTGTTGCGACATATTCGAGGAAGGGGATAAGTGCTACAAGGTCCTTGGTGTGAGGATCTTTGGGGTCGCCACTCCACTTGGGGATGACGATGGCGTTCTCGGGTTGATTCTTGACGTGAGGGGCGTGTGTGTCGATGATGATGGTTTTCTTGAGATCACGGTTGAGGTATGAGAGGTCCTTGATGTACTCGCCATTCTCGTACTTGGTTGCTTCACGACCCAGAGGCCACATGATGAAGTGGTATGGGTCGAGCTTGGCTACGATGGGATCGGCCATGGAGCGAGGCGCGGAGGTAAAGAGTACGAGTTCGTAGTATTGTGACAGGTAGCGGACAAAATAGTCAATGCCGGGTCGCTTGGCTGTTCGGTAGCCATGTTTCGTGTCCCATGTTGTGTGAATCATGAGGTCTTCCAATGATAGCACAAGTGTGAATGGCGGTCGCTGAGATTCAGGCACATCTGGGAGCAACTTTGGGAACGCAGGTTCCGTGTAGTGCCCAACCTGGTTCCCGAGTCTTCCTCGGATGCGATTCCAGATCTTCTGTGGTGTCCAGCCCGAAGCTTCCTCTCGTGTAAGCCCTGATGGAAGTTCATCGTACTCGCCGAATGGTCGTCCGAGGTAGAAAGCGCTCCCCAGTAGCCATGCTAGGACACCTGCGTATAGGTAGTTCATCACCATGGCACGTCTCCTATCCAGGGATGTTTCGTATGCCTTGCGATCGTACTGCTTCTCACCCTCCTCGCCATCGTCTCTTGGTCTCCGGTTGCTCAGGTCCAACTTATCTTCCTGCGACTCTTCTGCATCCTGTTGCTTTGCTCTTGCCTTGGCCTGGCCGAACTCCAGATCGAATGTGCTGGGAATGCCATGTCGCAGATCCGGTAGAGGTCCTGTCTGCTCTGGTTGTTGTTCAGGTGTGTTCTCTGATGCCGCAACCTTCTCCTGCGCCTGTTCTCGCACTGATCCGGCAACTGGCTCATCTGCATCTAGCTTTTGCGCCAGAGGTTCTTGGGCAGCCGGCTCTTTCCCGCCTACTTGTGCCTTCATAGCATTGACGTCCAGCTTCAATTCCTTCGCGATATCTGCCCAACTTCGCCCAGCACTCAGCATCTGTTCCACTCTCGTCATCTGCTCCATAGTCATAGGCGGCGCATCAGGTGTCATATCCTTGAGCTTCTGCTGTTGATCTGCTGGCAACTGTTGCACGAACTTGGCGATATCAGCAATTCCCTTTCCTTCTTGGAACATCTGCAGAATCTGTGCCGTAGGATCATCCCCTGCCAATGGTGATTGTGTGGAAGCTGCGTCAGTAGTCCTCGCACCTTCTACAGGCGATGAAGCAGCATGTCCCACTCCTGACGCCGCTGCTGGTGCTGCGCCAGCTCCACTTGGAGTTGCAGCACTTGTCTTATCAAATTTGATGCCATCTTTGGGTTTCCACGATTGATCTTTGGGTACTGCTGTGCCCGGTGATGTCTGTCGTGCTTGGCCCGTCGCTGAGCCGGGAGTAAATGCTTTTGGTGGTGGAGGTCGCTTTCCTGAAGGTGGTGGTGGAGGAGGCGGCCGTGATGGTTTTGAGGCGAATGTTCGTATCCGCAGTGAAGACGTCAAGCCATGTCGGAGGTGTGATGGAGATGGTTTGGTGGATGCTTGGAGCACTGCTCGCAGCAGCATGGTCGCTTATCTTTCTCTGTTGTCTCAAGTGAAGCTGAAGTGTTGATAAAGCTATCACCAATGAAGGGAAGCTCGAGATTGCGTGCTGCTCGCGACTGATGGGTATAGAGTGCAGAGAGTCTGTCGGTGGTTGTGCAGAGTCAATAGCTTTTCCACAAATGCGGCTCTGCTCGGTGATGACATCGCGTGCCTCCATTCTGAACACCTTTCACGCGACTCCTTCTCTCCTCTGCTCACCAATCACCACGCCAAACTGGAGGATTATTGTCAGCATTTCTTGGATCGCGAGAGAACAGAGATACTTGCCTTATGAGGACGATATCGACAAGCGGCTCATGACCGCGGATGCAGCTGAATTGGAACTGGCCAGCACATACGGCCTCAAACAGCAGGATATGGCCCTTCATGTTTACCGCCGTTGTGCTGAGCGCCTTGTGCGTATCAGTCGCTCATGGCATGACCGATGACCATATCAGCGACCTGAGACGCAGCACTCAAGACTTGTTCTATCATGGTTTCGACAACTACATGAACATTGCTTTTCCCGAGGATGAGCTCTTGCCTATATCATGCAAGCCTCTGACACGATTTCGTGAAGACACAATCGACAACTTCCATCTCAACGACGTACTCGGCAACTACAGTCTTACTCTCATTGACTCCTTGTCGACACTGGCAATACTCGCTTCAGGTGATCAGGACAAGAAAAGTAGGCGCAATCCGCTTCGCGACTTCCAGAATGGCGTCAAGAGTTTGGTCGAGCTCTATGGAGATGGCTCAGATATGCAGCCATGTGGCACGCGAGCATGTGGTTTCGATCTGGACAGCAAAGTGCAGGTCTTCGAGACCAACATCCGTGGAGTAGGAGGACTGCTGTCTGCACACCTGTTCGCTCAGGGTGACCTTCCAATCAAGGGATACGAGCCAGTTTGGAAGAAGGGCTCAAGACCTGGCATCAAATGGAAGAATGGCTTCAGGTACAACGGACAACTGCTTCGCCTGGCCAAGGATCTAGCCGAGAGACTGCTTCCTGCCTTCAGCACATCGACAGACATCCCATACCCGAGAGTCAACCTACGACATGGCATTCTGTTCTATCAGGACGCTGAGAATGGCTTTTGTCGCGCGGATGGCACTTCTACAGAATCTCGCGAAATCACCGAGAATTGTGCGGCAGGTGCAGGCAGTCTGGTTCTGGAGTTCACTGCACTTAGTCGCATGACAGGTGACTATCGCTTCGAGGACGCAGCCAAGAAGGCCTTCTGGGCAATCTGGAATCGGAGATCAAACCTCAATCTACTCGGAAGCGGCATTGATTCTGAGACTGGTCAGTGGATGCCGTCTAACGGAGTCGTGCAGTCTGGCATTGGTGCCGGCATAGATTCCTTCTTCGAGTATTCGCTCAAGTCACACATTCTACTCTCCAACTTGCCATACAATGCAGACAACTATTCCACAGAATCGCCAGAAAGCTTCCTTCGCGTGTGGGAACAGGCTCATGCTGCGGTCAAGAGGCACATCTATCGTGGACCGAGCATGGTCAAGCACCCTTTCTATGGCCAAGTCGACTTCTTCTCTGGTGGAGATCGTGCTACGTGGATCGACAATCTTTCTGCCTATTGGCCTGGTCTACTGGTCTTGGCAGGAGAAGTGGACGAGGCAGTTGAGTCTCACTTACTATGGAGCGCACTGTGGACAAGGTTTGGAGCGCTGCCTGAACGATGGCAAGTCGGAAGCAACTACTTCGAGACATGGGCCAAGAAATGGGCTGGTCGGCCAGAATTCATCGAGAGCACTTGGTATCTCTTCCAAGCTACCAAGGATCCTTACTACCTTCACGTCGGCGAGATGACTCTGCGTAATATTCGTCAACGCTGCTGGACGCAGTGTGGCTGGGCTGGTTTGGACGACATCACCACTGGCAAGCAAGGAGATCGCATGGAGAGCTTCTTCCTCGGCGAGACTGCAAAATACCTCTATCTGCTCTTTTCACCAGACCATCCACTCAACAAACTCGACCGGCCAATTGTCTTCACTACGGAAGGTCATCCTCTCGTTATCCCAGACCGCGTCAGAGCGGAACATTCTCTCACAACAGACAACAGGCGCCACGAAAGACGTTACTCTCCGGCAATAGCAGCAACGTGTCCAGCTCAGCCGTCGCCTTTACCATTGACAGTCAGCAACACTGCAAACAGAGCAGATTTGTTCCATGCGGCAGCACTGGTACAGCTTCATCTGGTCCCAGTCCAGCCCCAACATTCATCACCATTAGAAGAAGGCTCGAAGCACAGTCCTGGCATATCGTTCGCGGATGTGCGTAGCCCTACTAATTATACGTTCTATCCTTGGACTTTGCCACAGAGCCTTGTGCCTGCGAAGGGACTTTCGAGTCCGATCATCAATCCAGGTGAGTGCCTTCTTCTCTGGCAGCTCATGTATGCTGCGGCGATGAGCTCAAACACGTTGCATTGCATGAGAACAGCAACGCTCTCAAGACATTTGCTGACCTTTTTTTTTTCTTCTAGTTACCAGCACGCTCACTTTCCCGGCCATTGGTGGTGACACGGCGCAGGGCTTCTCAGCGCAGAATGTACCAGACGGCATACTGCTCATGTCACTCTCCAATGTCCGCCTCGGCATGGTTCAGGAACCGAGAAAGGTGCTACTGCCAGATGGACAAGACCTGATGATTGGAGAGGAGTACCGCATCAACACTATCGCGACCGTACACCTTGGCAAAGATCAACAAGTTCTGCTTACCGGCGGCGCACTCAAGGATGTCAACGCTGATGATCCTCACTTCACGAGACATCGAGATTTGGAGATGATCGATCTAGTCCTGGACCTGCCCCTCTCGGACCAGAAGTCAGCAGCTGCGCCAATTGAGCTCGAAAGTATAGAGAATGGTACCTTTGATGCGCTGTGGGATAAACTTGACAATATGCTGATTGAACTCGGTTCAGATATAAAGATTTCTGATAAACTGCGCAGCAAAGTCAGCTCCGGCGGCACAGCGCGTCCACAAGTACCGACCCAGACCTTCAGACCACTCATTCCAGCCATTTTGCCTACTGGCATTGGATCAATCCCACCTGGAGCCGGAATGGACATCGACGTCTCAGCAATCCCCTTCGGCCAGCTTCCTCAAAAGGACATTTACTACCTTGACGACACACTCTGTAACCACAGATTACCTTCACACATCGCCAAAAATTACCAGATCCTCATCGTCCAACGAGGCGGCTGCTCTTTCGGCGAAAAGCTCGCAAACATTCCCTCATTCGTCCCATCAACAAAGGCCCTCCAGCTCGTCGTCGTGATTAGCCATTCTGGCGACTCGAATGCAGATTCTGGTGGATTGATCAGACCTCTCCTCGACGAAGTACAGAAAACTCCTAATGGTATTTTGAGACTTCATCCTATCGCTATGTGCATGGTTGATGGTTCTCATGTTCCGACAGTGAGGTATGGAGTTGATGATGGAAAACAAGAGAATGTTGCAGCGTTATTGAGAAGGATTGCGAGTGTTGAGGGGTGGTTTGATGATATTGACGGGAAGTTGATTAGTGAGGAGAAAGTTGGTGCGGGAATGGGCATGGGAATGGGAGTTAAGAGGAGGTATTCTTTCGCTAGCATGGGTGTTCCTATTGCGAATTTACATCAGGTTTGAGCGTATCATGGGTAGTAGAGATTGTAATTATACAATTCGTAATGTTGTATTACGTATATTTAAGAGTATATCAAGATAATGTTTGTACATAAGTAGTGGATAGTGTCTTTTGTTACGCATTGTTCTCTGCACTCCTCATACACTACACGCCTCCTCTGCTATTTTGGATCCCAAGTGCATTTTCGTACAGCCGAGAGCGTCGCAAAGAGAGCCAGATCAATCTCGTCATCTCCTCCTCCACCTCCATTCTAGCTATCTTCTCGCCAACATATTTGCCTTGCTGGGCCTGAGCCTGTTATGTCAGTATGGGGACGCTGTGAGGTAAAGCTGAAGAAGGCTCAGATGGCGCTGATGCTGGCGAATAGAAAGGGTTAGAATAAGGATTTTGATGGGAGGTAGAAGAACTAAGGGTACATATATAGCTTTGCCATGATCCGTGAGGGAAGAAATGGGGCGAGATGGTATCGGAGTTCTGTCGTAGGTAGGTAGGTAAATTGTTCTTCTGGTTATGATGAGCTAGTCTATCATCTGACTCTCATAGAATTGTTCTGATCAGCTTCGATTTTCATTTTTTGCTATACTTTATTTTACACGAGAGGTCTCCTATATGCCCGCCCGCCTGCCTGAAGATGAGGGACAACAGTGCCTGCGGAAATACCATATACGCGCCAACCAGCAAGAAAGACTGCATTCATGCTGCATACATGCATACAGCATTCTCTTTCTGCAATTCCCTTTGCGCTTCTGACACTGATCAGATTAGATGCTTCTTTCTCTCTATCTACCTAGGAAGTTTCCAAGCTGGATCGTATTTGTATTGCGTTGCTGAGGATTGGATGTACGTAGGTTCTGATGGTGAGGGCGTAGTCTCGCTGATCCAGTTCGTATGGGTTGTTGTAGTTGCGGACACTGAGGCCGGTAAGGTGAGGTTGGGTTCTGCGTTGGCGATGCTGCAGCCCACGGCCATCATGGCGATGATGATGAAGGATGGGATCCGCATCTTTGCTTTGGTGATGTTGTTGTTGTTGTTGTAGAGTTGAGGGAGGAGTGTTGCTTGCTTGTGGATGTTGTTGGTAGTAGCTGGAAGTTCTTCGAGGAGTATGCGTGCCAGTAGTGTTGGATGTTGTTGATGTCAAGGACGAGGTAAGGCCTTGTTGTTGTAAGATATATATGAATATCAATATATTCAGAAAGACTAAGTCTGATTAGCTATTCTCTGACTGGCTACCGGTGGACTTGAGTTCTGCCACGAGGTATCCATATGCCTCAGGCGCGCAATAGTAAAGTGCCTAAGTGTCGTATGAGATATCCGTAGTGGTACGCCAGGACGACTTCGTGCTCTAAGACGAGCCTCCTCTCGATGAGCCGGGCTATGATAAGTCCTCGATGCTGAGGAAAGTAAGTCTCCAGGTCATACATTCACATCGCGAAAAGTCCATATCTCCTGGCGCTAGTGGATGTCCTCACGCTAATGCAGAGTCCGCGTTGCTGAACCACCCTTTACGTTGTTGTGTTGCTCCTGAGTCAGATCGTGCCATTGCTAGAACCTCGATGCGTGTCGCTCCATGCGTATAGGTCTCATGCCGGACCTCAATTAATCAGCACCGAATCGCATTCAGCCTATTCGCCATCATTCTGCTCATCAAAACCAAGCCAAAGTCCAAAGCGCAGGCAAACTCGGCCACCTCTCCTGCCACTCCGCCAAAATCTCCGGAACCCTCTCATCAAACCCTCCCCTTGGCCCTCCACTCCCCTGATCAAAAGCCCCTCCACTACCCCCAGCTTGCAAATACGCATCCCTCTCCTCTTTCGCCGCAGAATTCAACGTATCCGCCAATTCCAAAATCGCTCTCCCACCAACAAGCGCCTCTTCATGATTATCTTTTATATCGACGTTGAAAACGTGGACGGGGCGGTTCAGCGGACTCCCTCGCGTAAGGAGGTCGTCGACGACGGCATCCCAGCAGCGTTCTTCGCATGTGAAGACTATGTCTACGACTCCGCTCTCAGCTCCCGAACTGCCGCGATCCTGATCCCACGTTGCATCTACCTCAACCTCCTCTTCCTGCGCAGCTCCCGGTTGTTGTTGTCCAGCAGGTATAATTTTCCTCTTCCCAACCCTCGGAACACCCACTCTCCAATCCTGCCATCTCTCTGGACCCCATTTGACGTTCTTATTTCGCTCGAGCATATTCAGAATCCCATTTTGTGTGTAGAGTCTCTGGTTCTTATCCTTGAGTTCTTGCCACATTTGCTGGTAACTCGTACTGTTGAAGTGGTAGACGTTTGGTTCGTGGAGTGAAGCGCCTGGTAGACGGACGAGGGAGCCTGTGCCGAAGGATAGGACGGGGTATTGTTGTGGAGAGGATGTCAGGCGCAAGTGGGCTTCCATGCTGCGGTTGTTGTTTGAGGCGCAGACTGTGCAGAAGCGGAGTTTGAAACCTCCTTGCGACTGTTCTTGTGGAGGTGGTTGGGTTATTTGCTGAGTGATCTTTTGTTGGCGTAGAGCCGCTTCGTCTGTGGGTTGTTGTTGTTCGGACTCCATGGCTAGGCGTTCAGATTCTGGCGGTGGTGGTGGAGGTGGAGGGGGAGGTCTTCGTCGAGGGTCGGACATGTTTCTTATTTGCTTCGGGAGTGCGGGATCTCTCTGCGCCTGCCGTTGCTGCATAGATGCACGCGAGGTGCGAAGTGAAGTGAAGCTGAACGTTTCGTGGTATAGCTCTATGTTGCGAGTTTGGGTAGGAGCGCCTCTTCACAACCCAAACGTTTCAAGTCTATCGCATTTGCGGCCTGTTGGATGTACCGTAGATGATGTGTATGGTATGATCCAGAATCCTGTAGCGTGAGAGTGTATGAAGGTGTTGTTCTCCTACACCGAAGTTCAAGTTTCACTACTTTCACATGCTCGAGCTCTCCACAGCGGGCCGACATCACGAAACTCACGCGCTAAACGACAAGGATGAGAGAGATGAAGTAGATGCACAAGGATGAAGAGGAATTGAGCGTATGCTCTGTTGAAGACGCTCTTTAGGTTATGCTGTGCTCGTAGAATGTATAGACAATTTTCCTGCCATGACGCCCAATGCTCGCTCGCTTGATTACTGCCCTTCATGATTCATGCTCGAAAGCTCAGGTCCTTCTCCAGATCTATGCTCGTGTACCAGGTATCTCCCGATATTTCACGACTCAGCGTCATGGAAGACGTCCTCTCCTCCAATACTGTCCTGCCTCGTCAGCGCGGCAGCACTCGGCGCCTTTCCAGGCTTCGTCGGGTTCCTATAATCTAGCGGCTTGGTACCAATGTCTGCTTCTGTTGCAGCCTTAGGTGCAGGCGTAGTTTGGCTGGGCTGAAGAGGTTCCTGTAGCCCAGATGCTGTACCAGCTGAAGTCGTGAAAGGTGGTGCAGACTCCGTTGAGGTGTTCGTGACTTGTCGCTGGGCAACATCGTTTGCGCCATCGTTCTGCCCGAAGTCTATCAGGTCATTCTGTTGCTTCTGTGCTTTTTGCTCAGGCACAGCGGCGCGACGGATGGGCAGTTGTGAGTCCTGCGCTCTGGCAGCCTGTGCGGCTTGAGCAGCCTGTGGTGTGGAACCATTGTCTGGGGAGGAGAGCTGATGGGTGGTCTGCTGAGAAGGCAGCTTCTCTTGCTCGTCAAACTCCTTCTTGTGCTCCTGCCCAGGCAGTATGGGCGCAATAGCCAGAATCTGCTCCACTTGCTTCTCAGCAGGCGCAGTATGGTCCAGGTCCGCATCAATGATCCATTCCAGCTTCTCTTCATCTCCAGGCTGTATTGCCTTGAACAGCTTTGGCTGCCATGGGTTATCTCCTCTTTCCTGGGCCTCCAATCTCTGCTCGTCCTCAATCTTGCTCTTCGCATCCGTCGCAGTCTTCTGATCCGCCTTCTTGATCGCCTGTGTCGTGTGATACCACAGCTTCTGCGACTCTCGTGGAGCCTGTTCCTCCAAGGGTCGTGCCTTCGGAATGCTCGGCTTTGCGTGACTAGCGTCAAAAAACTCCGTCTTCTTCCCGGTCGACAAGTCCTTGATGTACATCTTCTCATTCCAGTGCCCGCTCAGCTCAAAAAGATTCTTCCCTGTACTGCTCTTCTTGATGTACCCGCTGATAGCATTGTATCCACCACCTACCCAGCCCTTCACCTTGAACTCAATGTCCGCCTCCAGATCCATCTCAGGACTTCGCACAATCGCATGATCGCCCAACTCATACTTCATCTTTCCAAACAAGATTCCTCTTGCGTACATGTTCGGCTGAGTGATAAAGTACCTTTCACCGTTCCGGTTCAAGAAGCGCATAACCGCAATCCCCTCCATGAAAGAACCCACACTGTTGCCCAAGAACTTGCTTCTCGGTTTCAAACACCCATCGATTCGAATGTGGTGCTCTGGAGCCATGAAGAAGTAGGAACTCTTTGGTGGATGATGACAGGTCTGTTCACTGATGTAGTATCCTTTCGTCCCATCTGGATAGTCCCAGTATCCTGTGAAGATCTCTCCTAGGATGGGGTTGAGCGGTTTCTTGACTCCTGGTGGCTTGATATGCCAGCCTGACAAGTAGAATTTTGTGACTGCGGCAAATCGTTCGATAGGATCCTCAATCTCTGGGATGTGCAGCATGGTCTCCGGGTGTGCCATGAAGTTTGTTATACGCTCAAGCATTGATCGGGGCTCCAAGATGAAAGTGGGAAGAGTGACGCGAGAAAGGTCCGCGCCTGGTCGTAGTTGTGAGATGATGTGCGTGAGGACATTGCCCTGCTCTTCGCTGACGACCGTCTGGTCGCCATCTCCAGCTTCATTGTCGCTACGGTCCTGCTCAGTTGAGCCGCGCGCACTCGACGCTATCGAGTTCTTTCTGTGGCCCAGCACCATGTTGGATCTTATCCTCGCTGCCTGGCCTATTGGCGACAATAGACTGGCAGGAACGGGTGCTCACGGCAGAGCTGGAGATATGTTGGCGGTATGCAGTGTCAGTCTTAGGGTAAAGATCTGATCAATGGTGTCTGATAGAGTGTCGTTGCTGCTGTCGTGAAAGAGGATCGAGAAGAGGAAGTCAAACCAGGATCTCACAAACATCTCACGTTCCTCCGTCATGACATCAGCGCGCCAAGGCCGCTAAGTTTTGTGGTATGCAAGGCAAGAACAGACGGACTTCTTCATCAACACGACGATTGCTGAGATGAACCTA
Source organism: Sphaerulina vaccinii (assembly GCA_022570795.1). Lineage (NCBI taxonomy): Eukaryota > Fungi > Ascomycota > Dothideomycetes > Mycosphaerellales > Mycosphaerellaceae > Sphaerulina > Sphaerulina vaccinii. The sequence goes on from JAKUDP010000019.1 coordinate 63,720, forward strand.
TTCTTTCAACATCTACATATCCTTCTAGCGATATACCATCATCTCCCATCATTTGTGCAGCCCAGCTGCCCATTCAGACCAAGACGGGTCTCAGCTGACGCACAGCACGCGCAGCCACGTTTTCAGAAAACCTCAGCTAGCGAAACTAGCTCTCACATGCGGATGCGGCTGTTCCTGAGAACCGGTGCAAGAAATACAGCGAAAGAACATATGCCGCCCAACTTGGCCGACCGCATGCCCATATTCTCCCGAGAAAATGAAGCTCTCTGCTAGCCAATCGATACTCTCAAGTACGGCTGCCTGATAGCTCGAAGGTGAGCCGCGTATGGCAGGTATGCATATGCAGCTGTGTGTGATTGCTGATCCTTCTATCGTTCTCGTTCTTGGGGTCTTAGTGTGTGCACGACATCCAGCTACCACTCCCAGACATCTCAGAGAGCCTTCGGCGCCTTTGCTTTCAGGGCTCGTCTGAAGTCGATCTTCTCCAGGAATGTCTGAACGACCGAGCTTGCGTATTGCTCGAAAGTGGATTACCTGCTAGCATATGAGCTCGTGTTGATGCCGACGAAGCATGAGTCCAGAAGCGAATGGCGAAACAAGAAGGCAAGCATCTGCAGCTGCAAGTTGGGCATGCGAGCGCTCTTCAATGGGCCAGCTGTCGAAGAGGCTGAGTCTATGCCTTTACGAAGGTCTGAAGAAATGTCAGCTTACTTTGTGCTCTTGGACATTCTCTTACAACAAAACAGGCATGTTGGCATAGGGCAGAGGGTCTTGTGCAGATCAGAACGCCGTGAGGGCAGGTCTGACTTCATATGTTCCTGGACTGCCACGAGCAGCGAATTGCCACGACTGGGCAAACTCCTGATTATCTTTGAGCAAGCTGACAATTTCTAGCCTGTTCTTATGCGATCGACCATCTCTTAAACAGCTGTCACCGGGAACTTTCCCTCTATCGTCTCTCAATCCGCAGGCATCCCTATCAGCGACAGCTCTTTCCGCCAGGGCAAAGTTTCGCGCGCACGCAACTTCTCGATGAGCTCTTCGGCATCCTGTCACCACGATCTTCCCTGTCAAGCATGTGCGACGACGAGTTCCAGCTGTGCCAAGGCTAATGGGAAGGTAAGTTGAAAGACAATGTTCTGGGGTGCTTCCGCTCAGCCTCATGTCAATGAGTAAGGCAGGCAAGGGAGCCACAGCCGATCAATATCTGACTGTGGCAAGGTCGTACAGTCAGATCGAACAGATTCGGAGGAGCTTGGTGGCATATCAGGGTATGCTTCTGCTCACTGGCGTACCAGTCTTTTTGAACAATTCGATGTCTGCAACTTAGGGCACACCGCTGATCATATGGTTGACAAAGCCGTTCCACGGTTCCATAACTTTATAAGCGAAAGCGTAGCAGTAGCGTCAGAACGACATCCTGAAGGAGTGCCTCCAGCTGCCACTGATAACAATCTTATAGCAAAGCTGGCGCGACAGCTACAAGCTCTCCTGAGACAAATAAATGACCTCGCCATCGAAAACGATCAAGCAGATCTCCAATCTTGCTAGAAGTGCGAAAGCCTTCTTCAACGTGCTTGCAGCATACCATTTTAGAAAATGGCCACCACCAAGACTACTAAAGACGGGTCAGTCGGCTCACATATACTAGCGCGCTTAGTGTGCATGGTCTTGATACGCCATTTCTATGACAGGGCGCCTCCAGGTTGCTGCATACAGTCGCATCGCCCCAAAGCAGCAACCACGCCGTCTAGTGAGCTCGATCAAGCTCGATGAAGTGTGGCTTGAACATTGGATCTGGTGACGACATTGGCTGAGCTTCAGCGTCTGTGTATGCAGCTCGCGTTTCATCTCATTTTAACATCCTTCTGGAGAGATTTGACATGAGTCGAGCTGCCGATGCGGCCGATATTTGTAGTTGGAAATATGGAAAGCTGAAGTGAAACATGGATGATCAAGATATGCGCCGATTAGAGCAATATGGATTCTTATGCCTCCGAGGGACGCGCCGAGGCCTCTCGTTGGCAGAGACATGACCGGTCTTCGCGGTTCCAGACCTTAAGAATTGTCGATCGCACACCAACCGCACTGGCCGACACGCAGGGTCCGATGACCTGAAACCGCTCTGTCCACCTCAGCCTCCGAGCTGTTCGGTTTGCGCCCCGGAACTGCATCTTCAAACAACCACGACGACTATCCTTCTGCATGACAAGGATCAAGCGAATCCTCCCTGTGATCACTCATCTGACAGAAAGAATCTTGACTAAGTGATCTGCATCGCCACACGCCAGGTTGGAGAATTTTCACATCGCGGTTCAAGCTGGACAATTCCTGGAGCACGAGCAGCCGCCATCGCCCAATTCTCCACTGCGGCCGTATTCTCGACAGCATACCCAGGTCATCTTCCACCTAACTCACTGCGCAGCCGCGTCAATCGTACATCTGCACGTCAGTTTGACTTCGGGCTTGCGTGCCTTGCATACAGGCCATTAGGAATACGAGCTGTTCTAACGGCACAAAGCCGCTGCAAGATACTATATTCGATATTGTCACTGCATGCGGCGCACTTGGATCAACACCGCACTTCGTTCACGCTCTCACCATGGACTACTACGGCGTACCGCCGCCTCATCTACGCTCGCCAGTCGATGACGGCACCAGGCTTGGCATGATACGGGAAGAGAGCAATCGCATGGCAATGTTCCAGCAGCCAATGTACCAACAGCCCAGGCAGGAAGCTTCGCCCATGAGCGACACAGCGAGCAGCGAACAATCCCAGGACTCGAATCAGCCAAACAAGAGAGCTCGACATGGCTATGAGTGTGTGGAGTGCGGCACAACATACACCGAAAAGCGCGCTCTGGCCCGACATCGACACACTGATATGCACCGGAGACGACTTGGACTTCAGCCTGACAAACGACATCTATGCGTGAAGTGCGGGAGGTCTTTCGGGCGGAATCATGACCTCCAACGGCATCGGCGTGAACAGCACGGCGAAGCAACGGGCGCCACAACTGTAGACGTTTCTGGTAACCGTTCGGACAACAACCACGAGAACTATGCTTCACTCAGCACTAAGGCTTCATGGAGCGGGCCAATGTCAACTGGTATAGCACCAGATGAGATGATGTTGCAGCCTCCCAACCTTCGTGGTGCCAAGTCATATGGTGACTTCTCCAGCACTCGGACAGGATCTACACCAAGCCTTACCAACAGTAGTAGCGGTGAATCAGTACCTTCGATCAAGACCGAGAACAATTCGGACTGGTCGATACCAGTCCAGACGTGGCCCGGTGATGACGACCAGCGAATCTTCACGCCAACGCCGCCACGACAGCTCAAGCAACCCGAGCGAAGACACTCGAGTGATGGCCTACGAGACGAGCTTATGCCTAGAAGGAAAGATAGCTCACAGCCCAGTCGACCCAGCACTGCTACGACTAGAGGCGAGCGTGATGCTCGGACGGGACCTTCTGGAGCCAGGATCCTAGCTCACATGATTGTGGACGAACCTGATGTTGAAGGATACCAGCCTCCCATATGTCTGCCTTGTGGGAGAGTCTTCGGTGACGATGACCAGCTTCTTGATCACCTAAAAACACATCTGGAATCCTTCAAAGGAAATCACAAATGCAAAAAGTGCCAGATAGGATTCGACCACGAGGAGGACTTGCAAAAGCATCTCGATGCTGCGAAGAAAGGGCATTGCGGCTTCAAGTTCGAACATAGCCAGCCTTGCACAGGCCACCATCCGCCCATACGAACCAACAACTTCGAACGACTTCCCGACTCCGATTGTGCACGTCTCACATACCAGCTTCGAAACTGGGAACATGCCCAACTGCAAGCGTATATCTCGCAGATCAACCAACTGGTAGCCGACCGACACAAACGAAGTCAAAATCGCTGGTCAGCAGAAGCCTTAATGAGAAGCAACCGCAACTCCATCACTTCATTCCGCAGTTTCGCAGTCTCAGTGAACACCTACGCCTCAGCACCTTGCGACACCGGAGCCAATGGAGAAATGGATCTATCAGGCCTGCAGAAACGTCTCAAGAATATGTCCATCCGCGAAGTAGGCTCCTCAGTCAAAAACACCATCATGGGCCGAACCGGCGCATCAACAACATCAACCAAACCCTCCGCCATGCACGACAAAGCCCTCCTAACAGCCATCCACCGCGGCGAACTCAAAAAAGCCAACGAACTCCTCATCTCCGGCGCAGACCCCTCACAACTCCACCGAGCATCCGGAAACGTCACAGCAGCAGCTCTATGGAATCATACAGAAGTTCAATCTCTCACCGTCGCTCACCGCTTAACAGAAGATATCCAAGGAAGCTGTAACGTCTGCCATCTAAATTCCGCAATGTTCAGTAAAGGGAGTAATAAAGTTAAAGCTTTACTTGCACATGGAGCAGATGTCAATCAAACTGGAGGAATCTGTCAATATCCGATCAATTCTGCGGCTTGGATGTGTAAAGGCGATATTGTTTCTATGTTGCTGCAGAATAGAGGCGAGCGTGGTGCGGCATATGTTAATCAACGAGATGCGACGTTCGGGAGTCCGTTGGGAATCGCAGCAAGTCAAGCTGGATATCCTGGATCTGAAGAAGTCGTACAAGCACTCCTAGCCGCAAACGCGAATCCGTTCATTAGTGGGAAAGAAGGTAGTCCTTTGGAAATTGTAAGGAGGCGGTTGGCCTTTTGGGAGAAGAGTCCTGAGGTTATGCAAATTAGTCCTGATGTGGTGGAGGAGAGGATTGAGAGCTGCGAGAGTATTATTAAACTGCTGGAGGGCGGGTTAGAAAGGTTTGAGAAAGAGTCGAGGGATGAGCAGATTGCGAGGTTCCAGAGGAGTGGGAATATGTGAGTGAGTGAGTGAATTGGACAGGAGATGATGATTAGAACGACAGTCACGGCATTGAACAACAGGCGAGGAGATGAGAATATATACCCCTTTGGCAAGGCAGAACTGGTGCTGGAACGATATGTGGATATATATAATGTCTCGAACGACGATTGGTCTAAAACTTCTTAGCACTGTTCCCATTGCTATGCTCTACATACACCCTTGCCTAGTTTAACAGAGGGATTGCGATAGACTTCGCATCAACAACAGACCAGGTTCAGAACATGACTGTACAGCAATGATCACGGAAGCCTGTAGAGAGTACCCAAATATCGACATTCTCAAAATATCGCTAATGCAAATCTTTATCAAGTACAGCACGAGCACTCGTCCGATTGCTCTACAACTTCCCAGGTATATTGACAATGCGTGAAGCAATCGCTATGTCTCTCCATGAAGTCGAAAGACTGACCTCACCGTCGTCCCAAGGGTTTCTCCAGAGTTGCTAGCGTAACCCTAAGGATTCCTGCACCAACAGACGGGTCAGCCAGACAACGATGAGCTACCGTCAGCAGTATTGCACACACGACAAACAGCTACACAGTCAAGGACGCTGACCAGACTCGGACTGCGATCTCACATCAAACGAATGTCTTTCATCGCACTACAGCAGCACCATAACAGATCTCGGGACGCAGGGGTATATGACATGAAAACACCATCATCAAACAGCCCTCCCTCATGTGTACCTCCATTCCATTCCCCTTCTTTCCCTTTCCCTTGACCATGGACGCGTCGCATCTATGAAGGCGGCAACGTCTCAAAAGTCTCAGCGATCTTCGGCTCCCAACTCATCTTCGCCTTCCCATAAATCTCAGCTCCTACAGGGAATTTCTCCCTGCCCTCTTGCAAAAGCGCAGTTCGAGCGATAATAGTGTCGGGACCCATGACTTCTTGGTGGTGGTAGATGTGTGAGGTGCATTTTGGGCAGTAGTAGCAGTTGACGGCCTAGCGAAGTCAGTGACAGAACAGAGGGAAAAGAGAGGGAGGGGAAGAGGGAGGGGAGGGAAGGGAGGGAAGGGAGGGAAGGGAGGGAGAGAGGAGGGAGGGAAGGGAGGGACAGAGGAAGGGAACAGAGGAAGGGAAGGGGAGAGGGCTAATGTACCTTTCCGCTGTCACCGTAGTAGGTGTATTTGCCTGGTTCACCACCTTTAGTGATCTTGAGAGCGGACTTTGGAATGATTTGGTTCATGGTGTATGCACCGCCTCCGAGGATCTTGCAGGTGTCGCAGTGGCTGTTGATTGGGCGTTAGCGTTTCTATGGGAGTAGCTTGGAGGTGTTGTGAGTGCATACCACAGAATGTGCTTGCTCTGGTCTGGAGTCAGCTCCACAGTCCACTCGTGATGCTTGCAGTGGCAGGTTCCAGTGTATGAAGACATATTGCTGGATGATGTAGCTGGTTCGGCGAACTTGTTGTCTTGAGTTGTTGTTGGTGGGTAAGGTGGCTCGCCTGGTCCTGTAGTTGCTGGAGCTGGAGTTGAAGTCGCGGCAGCGGCAGGAGTTGTTGTTGCAGCAGCTGGAGTAGTTGATGCTGGAGCAGCTGAGGTTGTAGTTGCAGCAGCCGGAGTCGTAGAAGAAGCAGCTGGAGTCGAAGAAGCTGGCGAAGAGCCGACAACACTGGACCTTTTATTGTCACTGCTCGAAGACAGCTTGGCCTTGACCTTGTCCATTAAACCCATGTTGACGACGGCTTTGACGCGTAAAGATGACAGTTGTGGTTGGATACCCCTCGCATGATACAGCTGCTGCGGTCCACATCTCTTTATGCGTACCGTTCGATGCTGGCGGGGTCCTCCTCGTGGCTCCGGTATTTGACATCAAGTCTGAACTCTTGTCTTGTTATGGCCAATGGCAACGCGTGTGGACCGGAGTCAGTCGATCAGCGTGAGGGACCAACGTGACGTTTAGCCGCATACAGGACGGATTGAATGCACACAGAACAACCACGACCTAAGATAAGACCACTTATCGACATCTCCGCGCATGCTGGTCCTCGTCGCCAAAGTGATGTTGAGCCAACGATGTGAGGGAGTCCAGTGTATCAGGATCGCTACAGGCATTGAGTGACAAATTGCTGGTGGATCGAAGTCGGTGTGGGGAACGAGCTCGTGGAGGGGCAGAGCGAGCCGTGACGCAATTCCGGAAAGCGGCTTGAAGTCGCCAAGAAGGGCTGAAGATAGTCGGTATCGCAGAAGCAAAGATGTTTCTAGAATTGAGCTTGTTCATGGCTCTTCTTGAGGGAAGTCGGACGAAGGGTAACAAGGTGACCGTGAGGGCAGGTCGGGCGCGGTCCTGATAACATTGACTGTCTGATGTAGCAGACGGAATGAGACTTGTCCTGGCGGTGGTTGGAAAGTGCTGATACTGCAGGACAGACTGCACGAGGCTCTGTCGCCGGGAATCTAGTCGGCGGCCTCTGCACCTCCTAGCACTAGCTGTAGCAGCACCTTCATCTTCGTCCTCTTGCTGCTAGGGTTCTCGTTGGTGTTGAAAGCTGAGTCTGCTGTAATACAGCCGTCCAAGGCATCAGACCGTTTACTAGTCTCAAATGCGTCGTTGTATTGCCGCTCAGTGTGCTTATACTTTGGCGCCAGACGAGGCTGTAGTGGCTTGGTTGGCTAATCCATCTTGCTGGTGACTTGGTACTTGTTGGTACTGGAAGATTGTAGATGCTAATCGATCTTTCGTCGAGGTGTCGCGGGTGCAAAAGAGCGAGTGGTGGTCGTCAGTGAGTGCTCTTGAGCTGTTTTAAAGCAAGTGGCCAATGTGTGTGTTCAGATCAACAGCATGGGCGTCGGTGCTGCAGCACTGTTTCTGAACATGCTGGAAATGGCCTTGCAGCATTGGAGCAAAGGCTCAAACCTGCAGTCCATGCGTAGTGCTGGAAGTCCCCATGTCAGTCAGAGGAAGCAGTCAAGGAAGGTATGATAGGGTCAAAGGACGAGGTGAAGTCGCTCTGTTCGATCATGGATGATCGCGCCATCAAGGTACCATGTTCGACACGGAGACACCCGCGAGCGTGACTAACACGGGCACTCTCTCTAGTGAAAGCACAAAAGAGACAAGCCTCTCCGAAGAGCTCGTTTCGTGCCGCTTGGGGTCAGTATGTACCTGCAATGGCCTGGCGAATTCGAGGTTACGGAGAAGAACGTCTTGTGCATCTCTGGTATCCCTGTGAAAGTCGATGAAGGCCACAGTTGCCGGCATACTAGCCTGGTCGTCTTGCCATCATTGAGAGCATCAGATCGAGCATGCTGTTCGTCTCTGAAAGGACTCTTTGCTGTGGTCCTTGGTCCATGTGCGAACTCGAAAGCCTAGTCTATCAGTATGTTCAGAGACAAGTAGTACAATGAAGCAAGTGATTTAAGAGAACAAAATACTTCACGTAAGCTCTCCTACCTTAATCGCGCAGGTGTGCGCACAGCACAACATCGTTTCCGAACTGTCTCCACGATGGCTTGTCCAGCCATGCTGCGTTTGTCCGCTCCCCAGTCCCAGCTGTCTGCTTCGCCGCAGGCGAGACAGCAACACCGCCTTGACCCAGGAAGGTCGGTGCTATGGTGATGATGACCGCATTCACCAGCTTAGGCTGCGCAAGCAGTGAGTTGATCACTGTCGCTCCACCTTCTATCATCACGCTCTTGACTCCCCGCACAAAAAGTGTGCGTAAAAGTGCCTCCCACTCAATCGCTCCAGATTCAGGATCCTTCTCGTCCACTATCACGTAGTCGCCTTCGATGTCGTGGAGTCTGCTGTTTTTCTGAAAGGTCTGGCTTGTTGTGACGACCCACGGGGGCTTTCCTTCGCCTTCTGCTGCTAACTTGTAGGCCTTCTTGCCCATGCCCTTCCACCTGCCATTGGGATCAACAATGATAGGTCGTGGCTGGTCGAGTATCGTAGCTTCAGGATATCGACAGTTCAAGCTTGGATCATCAATAGCAGCAGTGTTGGCTCCCACAAGGATGGCATCGTGCTTGAAGCGTAGGTAATGTGTCATGGACTTTGTCTCTGGTCCAGATAGAGTAGTCCTCGCACCGGGAGCGAGCGCAATCATGCTGTCGAGGGACGCTGCATAAGTGAGAGTGACGAAAGGTAAGCCTTTGGTCGGCGAAGCTGGTAGTTCTGGCTGCTGCCCTGGCTCATGCGACGATGCGGTTTCATGTGAGCTCGAACTGCTGGTCTCTGGTGGTAGATACGGTTCCAAGTAGCTCAGCGCATCTCGTTCAAGGCGGCTGACGTCTGACATCGCGGAAGGCTGCTCGTTTGCTGCGGGTCAAGCCGGATCGGAGGTGAAGTGAATGGTGAATTGTGTCGATGGAGCTCATGCAGGAGCGCGTGTTAATGATCGCAGAGGAAGTCGCGTCGAACATCGAGCCGTGAGAAGACTCAGAGCCTTGGCGCGCGCTCGTCCAAGAGTCCAACCTCCCCTTGCTCTTCTTCCTCTTCCTCACACCGCACTTCCAACTTCGCTCTCTCACAAACCTCAACCGCCGACGATATCCTGTGATCTCACCTGGATATCACTCTTGAGGCAGGACCCTGCTGTCGTGAAACTCATGGGGCCGTTGACTTTCCATGTCTGACGTTTCCATATGTCCGCCAGTGACATCTCTCAGATCCTGGCACACGCCCAAACTCAAGCCCAAATTACGACAACTCCTCGTCTTCCGAGTATCGACTCGCTGCACCTGGAGAAGAGAGCAAGCATTGCGCTGTGGAGATGTCCTGTAGCGGAACACAAACATTGTGACTCCGCTATTCTTGAGTCGTACACTGGAACGTGGTCAACACGAGAAGGCTCAGTAAGTAAGTAGCCGGACCACGGGGAAGGTTGTGCTATACGAAATGCACTTTACGTCTCGTGGTCGTGTATGCAAGGCCCAAACGAACCATACAGCAGGAACCGCGAGCTGTCGTGTCTTCTGACTACCAGGGCAATGGTACATCTCCGAACTGCTGACTATCGAAACCCCGCTGTATCCTTCTTCACGACTCTTGGCTCCTATTCCAGTGTTCCAGTGAGGTGCCATCGTTTAGAGCGACCACGGTTCGAAACCAGTGCCCAACAACCATTTGAGCAGTCGAGGAATCATGTGCACGAGACATGAGGCGCATTTTTAGAGGGATCTGCGACGACATGCTACAACAGCCATCTTACTGTAACACGACTAAGGTTGCAAGACGAAAGCGAGCCAAGAATACCGTACTGCCTTCATCTGATTCACTAATCTTGCAAAACTCTGTGCAGCCGCGATTGGTCAGTACAGAAAAGGAACTTACTGACAGGGAATGCTTGCAGTCTTGTGAGCTCGATCACCTTACACAACTGGTTCCAGTTTTCATATCGATGCTGTCGGGTTGGGCTATTGCGCTGGCGGCCAAGCCTATACCGGCTGCTGTGCACCGAGCCCCGGGCCATCCACTTCATCATTTTAGCATGTTCCGCCAGCTTCTTCGGGCGGGATGCTCAGGAATAAGATGGTGACGACTCCCGTCCTCTTCTCAAGATTGAGTTGAGAGCTTTTCAGTCACTCGTTCTCCTTGCCAAGATGTATTCACTTCTTTCCAGCATATCGCTACTAATCACATTAATAACAGCTCAGTCAAGCTTTACACCAGCAAGACCACCTTCTATACCTTTGGCAGTCCGAACACCATATCTCAGCACATGGCAAGGAGCCGGCGCAGACGGAGGTAATGGAGGCTACCTTGCAGGTCAATGGCCTACCTTCTGGACAGGTCAAATCAATGGCTGGGCTGGGCTCATACGCGTTGACGACACGACGTATCTATGGATGTCAGTATCAGTCCTCTCAACCTGTAGTACAGCATCTGCTGACTCATGTGTAGGGGGCTTCCAGAATCAAAACTACAGAAAGTGACACAGACAGCATTCGAGTACACATCTACAAGGAGTACTTTCACGATGGACGTCGATTCAAAAGTTCTCATGAATATCACATTCCTATCACCAGTGGATCCTAAAGACAAGGAACGACAGAGCATGCCAGTATCTTACATGTCTATTAATGTTCAATCTGCAGACGGAAACTCTCACGATGTCTCCATTTATACCGACATCAGCGCCGAGTGGACTTCTGGAGACCGAAGCAAGTTCGCCGAGTGGGCGTATGGCGTAGCACAAGACAAGGGAACATATCAGAATGGAAACATCGCCTACCACAAGTTCTGGAGACAGCAACAACAGGAATTTGGAGAAGACAGCGATCAAGCCGCCTGGGGCAATTGGTACTACACGACGGAGAACGACCAAGGCCTCACATATCAGTCTGCAGCAGATACAGTTGTCCGCCAGAAGTTCATCGATGATGGCGTCTTGGCTAACACCGAGAACAAGACCTTTCGCGCTATCAACGATGAGTATCCATGTTTCGCCTTCGCCAAGAAGCTGGGATCTGTTGGAACCTCCGCAGTCGAGACTGTATTCACTATCAACCTTCTGCAAGAGAGAAGTATTCAGTTCGCCACTGGAGTCAATGAAGTGCAGCAACTACCGGCTTTCTGGCGCACCACTTTCGGAGACGATGAACTCACCGCCATCGCCTCAATGTACTACGACTACAACAACGGCGCTCAAATCAGCGCTGCTCTCGACGCATCGGTGGAGCAGGATGCCCGAGCTGCTGGTGGCGAGGACTATGTCGCCATTACATCTTTAGCTGTTCGGCAGGCTTTTGCAGGTGTTCAGATCGTGGGAACACAGGACGCGAACTATATGTTCCTGAAGGAGATCAGTTCCGATGGGAACGTCAACACTGTTGATGTAAGTCAAAGAGCAGTCTTCGGATGTCTCTTTCCAGTGACAAGATGTATGTGCAACACGAGCTAACTTCCACTTCAGGTGATCTACCCCTTCTTCCCTATCTTACTCTACATGAATGCAGATTGGATGAAGATGATTCTCGATCCACTCTTCATCAACATGGAAGCCCCAGGACTCTGGCCTCACGACTATGCCATACACGACATGGGAGACCACTACCCCAACGCCACAGGCCATCCAGACGGAAAAGCTGCTCTCCAACCACTCGAAGAAAGCGGCAACATGCTCATCATGACTCTCGCATACGCTCAAAGAACAAACGACATAGCCTACCTCGACCAGCACTGGAACAGCCTACACAAATGGGCAGAATGGCTCATCAGCAATAACTCCGTAATACCATTCAACCAAATCTCCACAGACGACTTCGCCGGACCTCTCGCCAACCAAACAAACCTCGCACTCAAAGGCATCATAGGTCTAAAAGCGGCCTCCATGATCGCCAACATGACGAACAGACCAGATGAAGCTTCAGCATACGACACCAAATCTCAAGACTGGATAAAACAATGGGAACAACTCGGAAATCTCCCTAATGAAAACCCACCTCGAACCTCCCTCTCCTACGGCGATTCAGCCTCTTGGGGCTTGCTATACAATCTCTACGCCGACTCTCTCCTCAATGCCAACCTCGTTCCGAAGACGATCTATAAGCAGCAGAGCGAATTCTATCCCACAGTTGAGCAACGTTTCGGTGTACCGCTGGATACGAGAGCTAAGAGGACGAAGAATGATTGGGAGATGTGGGTTGCTAGTATTGCGGAGAATGAGACGAGGGAGATGTTCCTCAGGGACTTAGTCAAATTCTTCAATGAGACGCCGACGAGCGGACCTGTTACGGATCTTTATGATGTTGGGACGGGGGAGTATCCTGGTGGGCCGCCGGGCTTTAGGGCGAGGCCTGTTGTTGGGGGGTGGTTTAGTTTGTTGGCTTTGGAGAAGATTGGGATACCAGAATGAGGTGGCTGAGTAGCGCACATCAGTTGCATGAGATTCGTCATCAGAAGATATGAGATTCGTCAGAAGACATGAATGAGAAGGGATACGACAGATCAGGTTATGTATCAAGACGACCTGGACTGGAAGCCAGGCAGTGACTTTTCGACATACAACACCAACAGCACATTTGGTATAGTTCCACTGCGTACTTTGATGGACAGACTACAAGTGCTTCAGCTCTTTATATGCTGATGGCATTTCACACGCTGTCCAAGATCAAGCTTATGTTAGAGGTATTCTATACAAATGTCACGCTTGCGAGAGGTCGAGCGGTGGCAGTAGTATACCTCGACATCGATGTTAGCTCACTTAGATGTTTGCAGGTTTCATTCTACGACATAGATGAGAAAGCCTGGGTGCGGTCTCAGATATGTATGTTTGCTATCTATTGATCAAGGATGCTTAAATTGGTGAGTTGCTATCTGAGGATCAAACCAAGGCTATATAGCTTAATGCTAATAAGACAACTGTCTCTATAAGCAAGACTCTGTCTAATACAGAGGGCTCCAAACCGGATAGGGCTACGCCCTATCAACACTATCGAAGAAGCTGGAATATTTCTGATTTGGCACATACTACTCTGACCTCGATCTAGTTTGGAGACTGCCTGCAGACAGACTCAGCAATGGCCTCCGAGATGATAGACAATGTTGCTGATCGCACGGCAGACTCAAGCGCCGCCGAAGAAGCCGGCAGCAGCTCAACAGAAGCCGGAGCACCTTCGCAAGACACCACCACAGTACTACAAGCGGTACCAGCACCAGTCTCGCCGTTGCTCGCTTTACCAGACGAACTGCTACAGACCATCATCATCGATCATCTCGGCGTCGGAGAGGCATATGCATTGGGTCAAACTAATAAAAGATTTCGCGGGTTAGTTGAACGGGAACAGTCTTGGATACTAAACCGTAAGAGGAGAATGGTTGCACAGTCGCGAGCGAGAGGAAGATCTGGGGTGCGAGCCAAAGTGAGAAAGGATTAAGATGCTTTCAACTTGGCTATGCTTCGAGAACGATGTAATAGATCCTGCGAGGAGATCACATCTGCTCTAGGGAATGCAAGTTGGGTGAGCGAACATGTCCTGGCTAAGCTTTTGCAGGGAGATAGTGTTGCGTATGGTACTCGTTGAGGAATCAGGTTTCAGCTTTGTTCTGGATTGCGATGCTGCAGGATCTAATCATCAGACCAGTGGCTACATCTAAGCTTGAGGTGTCGTGCTTATCGATCTGTGATCGATCACCTTAGAGGTCACGACAGACGTCTGCCATGGTCGTGCTAAGCATTGCACAGTCCAGACGATCGGAGCAAAAGAACCGTATCGCCGGGTCGAGATCATGGACGCCGCTGAACAGCCGTCGTAGGTGAGTCGGAAGATCACACGAAGGAGTGTGTTGCAGCAGTGGTGTTGGTGTTGTGGTTGTTCTCCACCTGCTCAGTTCTCGCTTGGCGTATTCGGTTCGCTCATGCTTTGGAGGATGCTAAGGGTTCTACTAGCATAGCGTATGGACAGTTCGCATGATGTCGAGAGTCTAGTTACCGATGAGTCGAATAGACTTCGATACACAGCACCTCGTCTATCTTGTGTGGCTCTCTGAAGCAAACGCCGTGCGGGTGACAAAAAGGTCCACCATCTCGGGAGGTAGCTGCACGTTCGCCTACGATTGGCAAAGAATCGGGCTAGCTTGCTCACGCCTGACATCTCTGAGAACTAGTCGGGTGTTACTCTTGGTGTGATGAGTCGTTTGTGAACGAGGCACGGCGTGTTTTCGTAGGCCCATGTCTCGACCCGCCTCACTGCTGTGGCTTCGTTTGCCCGTTTTCAGCTTCGACTTGCCCTACACGACTAGCAGTAAGCAAATTGGCTAGGCTGAAGAATGCTAGGGATGTCTTGATTTCGCCAGTCTGACGATTAGGCTTATCGAGATCATTGGATTCTGCAAGGTGAAGACCCATGCCAGAGCGATTTCTAAAAAGCAAGGCCAGGTCGCCGGGCTGCATTTATCAGATCTAAAAACTGGCCGTCATCGGCATGGGACCGGCCGCGCGCTAATTATTTGACCGACCCTGGTGAAAACATCCCACGCTATTTGTACAGCTCATCAGAAACATGACCATCAACAAGAACACAATCGATCATCAGAAGCAAGGTGAAGCTGAGAAGAAAGATGACGATAGGGCAAATCAGACGATGGCGGCTACAGCCACAACAGGGCGGACCCAGCTCAATGGTTACAGTTGCGATCTCGAGATGCCCCTGTACCTGAGCAGTGGCGATCACCAGGTCTGGGAACTTGGAACTTGGAAGGGAGGCGTGAAGGCGTAACAATGTCGTTCTTCTCGTTGAATCTGGTTCCTGGGAATGCCGAAAGCCAAAACATCGGTACGTGGGCGTACGTGTCGTTGGAATAGCAACGACGCCTCACTCAAGATGCTCCATGATGGCTGATCATATCCCTACCGGATGGAATGGCAAACATGCGCGACAATTTGCTGGCCTGCGCGCTTGACCAGGATTCGCGAAAGCTCGAACGCCTCATGTACTACATCTCCTTTCGCTAACATATGCATATCCAGCTTGGAGCAGCAAAGCGATTACCTGTTCCGGACACCATGCCCCACCCGTTGCGCCTACACCACTAATTTCATCGGCCGCATCGTCGACTGTATCCCCGCGCTGGTTGAGAGCCGATAGTTGACACAGCACACCTTCGACAACAGCACGCCCAGTGCAATGGAGGGTGTTCACGCCTCACGAAGCCATTGCTGTACGTCATCCCCACTGCTTCACTTCTGCATGCGCGGGTCTTTGCATCCAGTACGCATACCGTTCGCATGGCTGGCCTGCTATTTGTCATGTGGTGCTGGGATAGATCTTGCGTTACGATGATCCGGAATGCTACCAATGGTGAACTATACTCTGTTCGCTTGGCTGGAATGGAGAATGGCATTGGGCAGCAGGGTGGACAAACATCTGGTATTCATAGCATCGTCGAGATGAACTGACCCTGGCTGTTACGGCGACACCGTCCACACTCTGCATACGACGGCACGCTGACCCGTCTTCAGCTCAAATGTGTGCCTGCAGAATGCTGACCTTCAATTCGAAGTCCCACGTTCTGCAGATAGCATGCCTGGGTGAGATGACGCTCGTGGGCATCGTGGGTCTATCTCATCATCTGCAGGATTTGCAGGATGGCGTTAACCCACACCTGCTGCAGCGCCTGGACTACGAACCAGCGTCTGACTTACGAATGAGATCTCCCGGGGGCCAGCATGGACAGGGACAAGCACTTTCGGGCCCAAAGAGCTGGAACGATCTGACCCAGGATTTTATGTCAAGGCGCATGCGAGCGTGATGCACTAGATATGGCAAGGGCACCAATCTCGCACTGCGACGCTGGAGACACATGTCCGTTCTTGTGCAGGTCAAAAGCGGCCTCCATCGTCAGCTTGCGTCTGGCAGGGCAAGTTGAGCAAGTTGACCCTAGTCACACGCGAGCGTTTGGGCGCATTCTCGTACCTATTGGTTGCATTGGCTTCGTGCTACGACAGGTCAATGAGAAAGCGTCGTAGCTTGGCCCACATCTACCCCCCGGCCATTCTTCCGCTTTCGCTTGCAACGCCATGCGATTGATCCTATCTGGCGTGCGTCTTGCGCGTTTGACCAGGACAGGCGATGGCATTTGTGCTTGGGCTGCTCTCCAGTAGACACCCATCGCTGTATCCGCAAGTTGTGAAGCCACACTCCACCAAATGAGGGTGTTCCAGCTGCTTGGTCTGGGAACCTCTCACAGTCCTGTCAACTACGCCTCTGCAAGCCTCACTGTGGAGCGAGTCTGGAATAGTACGTCTGAGCCTTATGCAACCTACTTGATCTAGTTCTTCAACACAAGTACATGGGCTGGAAATGATGCTATATGTTCACGCCTAAGCACTACGTCCCACAGCGATGGTTTAGACAGACTGTCGTGCTGCACTCGCTTATCTAGGATCACTGGTCCCGTACTATCCTGACAGCTGGGTCGACATGCTTTACATTCATCATTGTACCAACACATCTTCAACCTAGAATGAGTTCTTCCTCCTGGGCTGGCTATGGACCAGCGGCAACAGCACCGGCTCAACAACCGTCTACCCAGTTGCAACGGAGTGGCTCCGGAGACCGACAGAAGAAGCCGCAGTCAAGACAGCTTCTTTCCTGCACCAAGTGTCGGGAACGCAAGGTTAAGGTATGGTGAAGCCTCATTCTGACAAATAGATTTATCACTGACTGACTTCTGATGTGCTGCAGTGCGATCGAACGAAGCCATGCTCAGCCTGCTGTGCTCGAGGTCATCCCAAGGAGTGCGAGTTTGTTGTCGGCGAGGGTAATGACTACAGTCCTATCCAGCAGTCGTACGAGATTCGCAAGCTTCGCTCCGAGAATCAACGACTCAAGGAGAGACTGCAGGCGGCACGGCTCTCACAATCTGGCGATGAAGACGATGACGAGTCCTCATCGGATCGAAAGGTTTCGAAAGGCACAGCGCGGGCGGCTGCATCACGACAACGACGGTTCAAGACAGGAGACAGAGTCGACAACCTTTACTTCGGCACTCCAGGTCTTGCGAATATCGTTGCTGATGTATGTGACTCGTCTCCTCAACGAAGCTCATCGAAAATTCTTGCTAACCCCTCCTCGCTAGTTCGCCAACCTCCAACTTGGAACACAATCACTCACACACACAATACCGAGAGGGAAGGACATCTATGTTCACGATGGCCAACAGTCTATTTATCCATTCATGAACCTATGGGGAGGCGGCAGCGGTGCCAAAGACATGGCACGCAATCTGCTGGCCTCCCACGATGAAATCTATCAACACCTCGACATGTTCCAGAGACGCGCCCAGTCTTGCTACTTCCCTCACACTCCGGATGAACTCACACGGCGAGAAGTCAGTCGATTCCTGGAAAGAACGGAAGAGAATGCAGAAAACCACCCCGACATGCTAGCACTAATCTTCACTATGGTTGCGACAGCGATGCAGATGGGCGTGTATGATCAGCACGGAGAATGGACGCAAGGTGCCGTCGAAGCGTCGCGAGTCACAAGCGATGTGTACAGTGAGCGAACCACATGCCCATGGTAGATTGCAGCTAACCATTTCACAGTCGCGGCCGCTATGCAGGCACTTCGACTGGCCTCGTTCATGAACACTCCTACGTTGCTGGGCATACAGACGCTGGTCATGATCGGTCCATACCTTACCAATAGTGGCCGCTTTCTCGACGCCTGGACGCTCTTTGGTACCACGATACGACTGGCACATTCGATCGGCCTCCATCGAGACCCGAAAGTCCTCGAATCCGCGCCTCAGCTCAGAGAAAGCATGATTCGACGAACGCTATGGTGGTGGATGCTCCATATGGATCAGCAGTACTCTGTGACTCTTGGACGACCACTGGGAATATCTGGTATTGGTGACTGCCAGCCTCCTGAACCGCTTACAACGAACCCAACGATACTGCGATTGAACGAATTCGTCGATCATTTCACCATTCTGGCACGACAGATACTCAGCAGCGACGGTATGATGAACGTGGGGAGGATAGACGAGTATACCGACAAGCTTCTTGGCCTCTGGGATACCATGCCTGAAGCTTTGCAGTTCAACGAGACATGGTTACAGCAGGAAACTCTGTTACCGGATTGGCCATTGGAAGTCATGTCAGCCAGTGAGTATGAAGCGGTACGATGAAATGAGAACTTGCTAACGTCGATCAGTGCTTTATGCCAAAGTCCAGTCCTTCCTCATACTTCTCAATCGCCAGCGACTCGAGCGTACACAAGGCTCGCACAGTGAGCCATCGCCGCCAGGCGCAATGGCACCACCTCCACGACCGCAGCCTGTGATGACCAGCTCGATGTACGGCGATCAGCCACTACATCCTGCACCACTACGAGGACGATCGCTTGTGGTCAACTCATCGATCGCGCTGGTCAATGCGTTCATGTTCTTCCACTATCGAAGACCGCAAGTGTTGATCTGCTGGACAATGGGCCAGCAATGCTTCAACGCTTGCATGATACTCATCCTTGATGCGTGGGAAACAGAAAACGAAAACAACCTTTGGCTTGTGAACCAGGCTTTTGCGGTCTTCCAACAGCTCGACAACAACGGAGTGCACAAGCTCGCAGGACTGGCAGTTGCACGAATCTCCACAGGTCTCGCAGTACTGGAACAACGGCGGAACGAACGCAAGCAACAAGCAGCAGCAAGTTGTGGAATATCTGGGTATCAACCACAGTTGCAGATCGACACTGCATCAATGTCTGACTTTCACAGCGATACCGTAATGGGCAACACTGGTATGTTTCTCCTAGAAGATACAGGCTTACAGTCTTTCGATCCAATGGCTTTTGCACCACTGGGCTGGAACATGGCAGGCAGTGGCCACCCTTCGCACTCATCGAATCCTACGACACCGAACATACCCTCGCCGATGATACCCATCAGTCAGGTCACCGCAGCGCCTTTTCCTGTCGTCACCGCACCACCCTACACATCGAATGGTATAATGGCTGGGTCCTACATGACTCATCTACCACCTCATTTGCAACAACAGCAATTACAAGTCCAGCAACAGTACCAGCATGCCAGACCTCCTACATCTGGACCACCAGGACAACAAGCAGCTTCCACACCCAGTAACACGAACATCCCTTTACAACAGCAACAGCCACTTTCACATCAACGTCAGCAACTCTCTCCAGTCGAACAAGCAGTAGTAGCCCAACAACAGTCTTTTTCTCAGGTTCGCGGTCCCCGTCACAGTCACAGCAGCCATCATCCACATCGCAGCGGACATCAAGGCACAGGCGCGGGACCGCGGGGCATTCACAGACCGGACAGAATACCGAAGAGCTCGCAGAGGAGGAAGTAGGCAGTGAGATGGAATGGCAGGCTAATGCTGGGAGACAATGGACGATGCTTTGGATGTGGTGACAGCAACGACAGCTGATCGACAATGTCATCTTTACGCTCTTGATCCTCATGATCACGAGAAGGACCGAATAGGCGCTGAGGGTGGGATGGAAGATAGGATTTGGCAGGCTAATGCTGGAAGGCAATGGACGATGTGTTGATGATGGCCATGCAGAGAGCCGTGATCGGCGCTCAATGTTGGATGTAATCTGACTGTGATGCTGCACTGTATTGATCCTACGAAGCGGTAGACGGCGGTAGACGGCTGGGCTGGCTACATTGCTTCACAAAAGAGGAAACGGACCGCAAGGTAATCAGATATCAATAATCACTATTCATCAATTGGCTAAAGATTTTGATCCAAGAGTATGAAATCTACCTATTCACTTCTTACTCTTACTCCACTTCTCCACTCGGCACGATGTGTTTGTCTACCAGATCTCAACAGCTGCAATGCCTTTCCTAGCTCTCACGTATTCGCATGCAGTCAAGGATGTCGATGCACAGTATACCATGCCAGGCCACGTAAGCAAGCGTGTACCAGGCATATCATCAGGAACAGGTGCTTCGAAACGAGCCTCATCTCAAGGTACGGTACCACATCTACAGTAGAGTCCCTTCACTCGGCACTTGTTTTCCGAGCCAAAGTGCGAGTACAAGGTCTGTATGGCATATAGTGTGCTGGCAGAACTTCAGCCTCATGCGCGCATTGGAAGGATGACCGCTGTAGACTCATCAGGAAGTGGGCATCGGCAGGATCTGTGCCCGTCTCGACTATTGCAAGTAGACGACTGGAGTCGAGGTGCCGTAGCGCTATGGAGTGACTGACAGTTGATCCTTTGGCGGCTGTGCGTGGGATTTGAAGAGATCGTATGGGATCATTGGTGGGCTTTTCTCGCTGTGAACGGGAAGTGAACAGGGACGACCCTGTTGTATGCTGCATGAATTTTTGTGGCGCCGGCGTGTTGGCAGTGCGGCGTCTGCAAGTGAAGGTGGATAAGTCGCAAAGGATTGACGAGTCCGTTACACAATACTGTTGTCTGTAGGGTGTTGTCTGATATGAGTGTCAGAGTGATTGTTCGTTCTGGTGGATACTGAAGCCATTGCTGTTCTCCAGCGATCGACAGTGGAGAATGAGATGGCGGTTCTGTAGTGAGGGTCTCTGATCACGAAGTAGTGCCGCCGCGTTGTGGACTGTCTTTGCTCGGCGATCGCAGCTGGTTGCACAAGAGCAAGTCGTCGGAAGTGCTGTTTCATGCTAGCAGCTTTCGCAGCAGTCTCTTCCTACTCAACCCCTTAGCTTCCGCGGCCATCATCGCATAGAGACCAAGACGGTTTGGGCCATACTGTTGACCATGACGGAGGACTGGTATGGATCTGGGCACTTGTCGAAATGGTCTGGGTGCTTCTCACCGATCACGAGTTCGTGCTATTGATCCATCGCAGATACACCAATGGCAGACATCCCGTTGCCTCAGGATTGCATCACTGAGTCCAGTCCTTACTAGGACAATCGCAGTGCCTCTAGCTCACTCTGGCGATCAGCAGTGTTGCTCGTGCGAGATGTATGTTGAGTAAAGCGGTTTGCAGTCTGTCAGGTGCCGACTACCCTGAGTGAATGGCTGCCTCGTGCTGTCAGCTCGACATCAGCGACAGGGACTTAAAGACAGCGCGTGTTGCACAGCAGCCTCACTGCACGCCTCAGCACCGTGTCAAGGCCTCGCTGACATGTGCTCCACCACGACAGTAGTAGTCAAATGGAAGACGAGCCGCAAAGCAGGTACCCTGAGATACCGGTTCTCGCGAAGGCCTGGACTGTTGCTCGCCTTACTTGCTTGTCTTGCATTACAGCCAGAATAGTCTAGGTTGAACTACGCTGCTCTTGATTCGTGCTGTGCATCGGCAAAGATAGCCTCATCTCACAAGCATTTGTGATAGATCTCGAACCTTTGCAGTAGTGAGCTGTAAAGCTAGGACTTTACTGCTCATGAACCATCAAGCGCATCGAGGCGTGGGTCTGTCTTGCCAATGCGAGGTCTTTGCAAACAGATCTCAATGGAAAGAATAGTCTGCAGGCCGTGGTCCCGAAGCGGTGAGGTCAAAGTCCCGCTATAACAAGAAGATGCGATTACTCGTCTTGGTCTAGCGAAGCGTGTATTGATGCTGGCTATGGCGCAAGTAGTGGATCGTCAGGGTAGATGTTATAGGCTCGAGCGTGAGCCCAATGCAATGGTGGACAAGCTGGCGGGTAAACTGCTGTAATCAAAATCGCTATTCCTGATGTGTACAGATGCGATCTTCACAGGCAGTAATTCGATAGGCTAGACGGGGTTCAAAGTGGCTCTCTTGTAATTGATCTTCGATGACAGATTTGACAGATGAACTGGCAGTCTTCCGCGGATGCGTTCGTCCGTGGGTAGTCACTCCTCAAGGATGTATTTGAGTGAACTGCTTGAATTGTCCGGTTCTGGCCCGTTGCTGATAGCGTCGACAAGTTCATGGTATCAAGATCGTGAGGCTTTCGTTGTGGTGATGATCCTGGAGGAGATCAAGGAAGTGGCAGCCGCCCCAGAATAGAACTGAGCCGCTGTGACGGCAAGGAAGGATCGGACCTCACCGTCGTTCACTTGGCAATTGCACGTGAAGGCGGCGCTAGACGTCCAGAGATGTGGTTGTCAGGAGCTCGTTTCACTACACTCTTTGCAATCTCAGGCACGAAATCGTGCAGCACCGTACTTTTGTACTGTAGGTTGATGTCGGTTGTCTGCTGTGGCCAGATCGATTCTGTAGCACGAACCAGAGATCACCCGACATCTCTTTCTTTCGGCCTCCGCTGATACCGTTATCGCCCTCAGAGCACGCGACCTGGGTGAGAGACGTCTTTTGGTCAGCTCATATCCTTACGATGAGCAGACAGAATCGTCCAGACTCTGGCCAAGCGAACAACGATGACGCCGGCGTAGACTTCCTAGACTTCTTACGATCTGCTGGCGGAACTGTACCCCTCGCCCACGATCGATCACCATCGCAGCAGAACCAGCAGCAGAGGCAGGCTGATCAAAGATTCATCGAATCCCTCCATAACCGTCGAAGCACACCATACTTCAGCCACGGTGGGCCTCCGCGATCGAGCAGGAACGATCAAGCTGCTCGTGATCAGGCTTTCGCTGCAACGCTCGCCCACCATCGATCAGCTCGACATCATTATCAGGAACAACAACCACAGCAGCAGAGTACGAACGATTCGGCTGAACGAAAGAGACGGCATACAGGCTTAGAACACGCGAGGCGGACTCACCCATACCCTGGCTATCCTGCTAGGCCTCCAGGCGTCAGCGGTGCGGGGCGGAGCTCTAGCCACAACGGTCAGCAGGGAAGCTCGCAGGTGAGCCCGCTGGTCGGAACCAGTGCTGAGGACGCGATAGACCTGACTTCTTCTCCACCTTCACGACCAACGGCGAGACCTGGTTACGCAAGAATGGAGAACAGTAGTGGCAGTGGAGGTCGTGGTATTGCCCAGGCTCTCAATACACAGCGAAGGCGACATGGCGAGAGACAGAACAGCGACACGCTCCCCCGATGGCAGCCTGACGACGAAGTTGCATCATGCCCTGTCTGCGCCACCGACTTTAGCATCCTATATCGGAGGCATCATTGTCGCAAGTGTGGTCGCGTGGTTTGCGCACGTTGCTCACCACATCGAATTACCATTCCACGACAGTACATTGTTCAGCAACCAAATCAGTCCACCAACGCAGAGTCGACCGTCGACGCAATCAATCCAGCACTTGGCGGAGGTGAAGTTGTCCGTGTCTGCAACCCATGTGTGCCAGATCCGTGGCACCCGGACACCAACACAATGCCGCCACAACGACCAATTCCAGGCTTGTTCAGCTCAAGACTCCTCGACGAAGACATGCGCGCCGCTGGCGTCTCGCCGCATCCTGAGCCACCATTCTCAGCTCCTACCCACCCACCTACCAGTGCAGACTTGGCCGCTTCGAGAAATCGGCTGCCTCCAGGTTTCAACGATCCACAAGACTTCGACAGATCATTTGCTAGACGCGATCGCTCGCAGAGTCACCAGCAGACAAGTCAGCGCCGCCCATCTGAGTTGACACGCCTGGTCGCCGAATCTCGCAATGAAGCTGGACCTTCGAGCCAAACCACCGCCACAGACCCTCAGCCTGGCCAACCGCGTCAACGATCAGCCTCACACTTTGCTCACGGTTCCACGAGTCACCGTGCCCCACTCAACGACTTCGCCCACAGTGCCACTACTCGCCGTGCCTCAGGCAACGAACGTCAGAATCCGACTCCGCCGTATCAACCGGTTGAGGAGGGTGATGCTCTTCTGCGATTCCACACACAGAGACAAGCTAATAGCGGTCATCTGCACTTGGCACCTGAAATGCTCCCTGACGAGCTTCGTGGCAATCCGGTCCCTTACAGACCCAACGCAGTCCCACGACCGGTCCCACGCCGCCAAGTCCCAGAAGAGGATTGCTGCCCAGTCTGCGGCAAAGAGATGCCACCGGGTGAAGCTGTCCGTGAGCGCCACATACAAGAGTGTCTCGATTTACATATGGCCCCGCAATCCCCGCCGCCAACGACAACTTCAGGAAGCGCTCCGGCTGAAGCTTCACGACCACGCGCAGCGAGCTTCAGACCGCGCGGAATCTACAAATATGAGGCCACGGAGAAGGATTGTGGTGTAAGGCCAGATGATGGAGAGGTACGCCAGTGTAACATTTGCTTCGAAGAGTTCATGCCTGGCGATAAGCTTGTGAGAATGGGTTGCTTGTGTGTCTTCTGTGACGAGTGTATCAATGCTTGGTGGGCTACGAAGGGCCAGGAAGTGTGCCCAACTCACGACAACGGTCAGTAGATGATAGCACGACTTACTTGACGACATAGTCGCGAAAAAATAGCGTTTGGTAGCCAGCTCTCCGAGCGGACCAGGCGACTACGCTCGCTGGAGCCGCGGCATTGGAATGAGAATATTTGAACAAGCAAACGGAGATGTGCAGTCTCAAGTGCCTGGTAAGCCGTGTTAACTGATCATTTGCCACTAGTATCTCCAGCCCACGGAACATGACTACGCTCCCAAGCTCGCAGACAAAGCAGCAACGCGATCCTCGAGGCATTCCAGAGCGATCTGGTTGCTAGCTCTTCGAGCATCTCAGGCAGCCAAGCTCAGCAGGGCGGCGGCGTACGAATAGGAAAGATTTGACAAGCAGATAGAGACACACAGTCCATACTGCCTAGTGAACTTGGTTCTACTGACTCCTGTGCCACTATGATCTCCAGCCATCGAACAAATCTACGCCACTCGATTCGCCGATATGTTAACAGCCACGATCTGAAGGCATAGCAGAGTGATGTGGTAGCTGGTTCTCTGTACGATACAGGCGGCCACGCTCAGCAGAACGGCAACGTACGAATTAAGATATCCGGCAGCACCGACGGAGACTCATGTCCAGTGCCAGGGACTCTCCGCATAGCTGTCCCAGGCTACGCTACTCGACTCGCAGGCATGGCAGCCATACAGGTTCGAGGCATGATCAGAGAGCTAGCCAGATGTATGACTTCACTCGAAGATGCTTGCATGCTTGCCACTGACAGCTCTGAGCCATCTAGGATGTCCACGCCACCTTACGTAGAAACGGAGCAGTATCCAACATTTACAGGCGGTACAAAGAAGAGAAGGCAATGGACAGCGGCGATGATGACGAGGAGGAGGAGCCACGAGATGTCAAAGACTACAACCAGTTCAAGGGGCCACGAGAGCCATAGTGGCAAATCAGATCCTGGCATGATTGGTATGGAGAGCCAGTTATCACAGGTAGAGTATGATCTTCTGCGAGACAACACCAAGACATTACCGCCGCAGATCCTGGGGGCGACCAGCTCGAGCGCGAAGAAGAAGAGTTGCTCAAACAGGGTCACCTCGAGTAGTTGAGCGCGAAGGACCAGGGCCGCGTCGCTTTGGAAAAGAAGTCGAAAGAAGTTACAACAGAGAAGAAGGACATCGAGACACGTCTAGCTGGAAAAGATGATATCCGGACGCTTATAACTGCCTTGAGCCAGGCGGCATCCGAGTTCGTCAACAAGCGTGATAAGAAGCGTGCCCAGGCCGCCATCACAACCGTACGTGCTCTGATCCATGCCATAGGAGGCGAAAAACATGGTCGATGTAGTGGAGAAGCTCGCCGAAAAGATCGCAGATGCCTCTCTCGAAGAGATCCAAGCCATGTCCGAGCAGGACAAGGATGACGTCTCGAGGTTTCCTAAGTACATCGAGCACGACAAGCCCGGAGAATGACTGCATAGCGTGAGCATCCCCCATGCCACTCACAACTTCCACGCTGCCGCGAGTACAGATAGGGCAGTATCGAACGTCCGTAAGCCTTCGGAGCGATATTCTGCTTTCTCCAGGCGCCGACGAGACATGCGAGCCCTCAAAGGCACCCGGGGCGTCCACAAGACAGTATTGAAGACTCGATCTCTAACAGAGCGATAGCCTGCTAGCCGTAAGCGTTGCTGAGCTGATCAAGACCTCCACGCTAACTCCTTCGCAGTCAGGGTAGTACTCGCGCCTTGCAGGCTTCCGAGCGATGGTCCACTGCTGTGTCAGGAGCTTTGGCAAAGCTACGAGTCCCACGCTGCTTTGATTGCGAATGGGGCCGTACTGAAAGTTCCAGGGTCTATAAGAGAGATATTCCTGTCATATCAGCAGCTGTGGTTGTTGATCGAAGATGCTCGGATTGGTGAGTTACTATCTGAGGATCAGAGGTAGGCTATATACCTAATGCTAATAAGACAACTGTCTCTATAAGCAAGACTCTGTGTAATATAGAGGGCTCCAACCCGGATAGGGCTACGCCCTATCAACAGCGGTGAGCTTCCACTTCTATCTGAGATGCTGATGAGAGGCTGAGCTCAGCTTATTCGAGGCGGAAACGAGACCAAAGGGCCAGAAGAGATAGTTACGGTCATTAACAATGTGATACGCGGACTTCAGGTTGAAACAGGGTTCGGTTTATATGGTATGGGGGTTTCCTTTCCACTGTAGCGTGTTGAGAACGGATGTCGATCCTTCAGCATATCTGCGTCTGCTGCTTGATCGTTATGCTAGCCATACAGGGGTCCTTCGTTTGAAGGTAATGCAGGCCTTCGTTGACTGCGTTACCCTCTGCTCCAGTCCGAAGGACCCATGAGTGCAGCACGCTTGAGCGCGAGGTTCTCCAGCGAGGCGCGCTCGAACTCATCGAAGAAAATTTCATCGCGATCAGTCGTTGGCTCAACTCTGCGTTGCGAATACATGTCTCGTACAGCTGTAGTATTCCTCCTCTCAATGGTGACTGGTCTGCCTTCAAAGAACCTGGGTTGCCGCCTACGCCCGATGTCGAAGACATGCTTTGCTTCTGTGGCCCTGCCTACAGAATACAAGGCATGAGCCGTCTCTCTCAACTTCATGTTAATGGTTTTGTCAAACCAGTCGTCACCTGTGTTGAAGAAGGCTTCGTAACGAGCGTCGACATGGGGGAAATATGCCAGGGCTAAATCTGGTCTCGGACCATTCGGATGATGGAGGTCCATTGCCGCCTTCACCCATTCATACCACATGCGTTGTTCGACTGACCAGTAGCCAATGATCTTGATGCAATCTTGGAAAAGTGTTACGTCGATACCGCGCGTGTCCATTACAGTCAAGCGTGAAAGCAGCCAGTCTCCAGAAACACCAATGTACAGCTTTGGTTCATGAGTCTGGTATACTGCCCCCAACCTTGAGAAGATGGCTAGAGAGTCGTTCATACCACTGATTGGATTTTGCCCCAATATGCGGCGGATTCAAGAGCTGATCGCATGACGGAGCCTGGCCATCGACTTTGTTCTCGTTTTGACCATGTCAAGGCATATCGAGGAGTGTGCTTCATGGTGATCCATTGGAAGAGCGTGTCGATTTGGTTCTGTGCAACGAGGCTGTGAACGAGAACGTTCATGAAGCCGATGCGCTGTGCTGAGTCAACCTGATCGAAGGCGTCTATGAGGTACCATCGTAGGGCACGAGTCTGAAAATCTGATGAGCTGTGCCTCAAGCAGATTGTTGAGACACTAGGCTTACCCCGACATTGCTTGTGATATACTGTTCGCGCGCTGCAGCTTTGGTGTTGTAGTCGCGGCGAGTGCGAGCAACGAAAGCTTCCAAGCATGACTGGACGAGGTCTAGAGATGCCTGCGGCTGATCTAGGACCTGTAGAGGGTCGTTTTGCAATTCTGTCGGTAGCTTTGACTCTGCATCAAGCTTCGATATCCAGAGACATGGCTGCAAGGGTGTGTATCGTGGCTTGTCCTTGAGGTGGAAGTCGTAGAAGTTCCATTGTCTCCCAGCTGTGTCTGTGATTGTATCGGCATCTGTGGGTGCTGACGCGTGCTCGTAGTCAGATCTCTCACCCGACTTGACTGAAGAAGGAGAAGAGTCGATAGGCTCGTAGGCATATTGCTTGGGCGGAGTTCGTGTGGAATCCGTTTGTTGTCCAGCGGCGCGAGTGGCCAAGTACCTTGTGCATGATGCTACATGGCGAGACGCGAGACCTTGCTGAAGTCGAATACCGAGCGCTGTGAATGATACAGCAATGGCTTTGTGCATCATGCTGTTGATGAGAGATGGTGAGGGAAGGTAAGGCAAGACGCGTCGGCAGAGCGGACGGGAAAGGCCGCGAATCCACATGCCTCATCTTCGGGACATCATGGCAGGGCAGCAGTAGCACCTTAGTGAAGTCAGTGCAAGGTCAGATCATGTACAGCTCGCCGAGAACAGTGTCTAGGCAATGATCAAAACCGCTCATGAAGGGATGGAAGTAAGATTGGACAGAAAGCTGATATGAGCACGAAGCTGGTAGTCTGATCTGGTCGTTCCTTCATTACATTCTGTCTGTCATTCGCAACAACTCTCTATCCAACTTCAGACCATATGGCATCAGCGGCTTACTTGAGCAGTAACTCGGCAGCAGCATAGATCCTTCCAGTAATGATACCAGCCCACTTCTTAACGTTCTCCGCATCATGATCTTCGAGCGACTCTACGAGGCCAGGGAATGTGGCACCCGCATACCCAGTCCATCTACCAGGCGCAAAGATAACATGCTTGAACCAATCTCGCTTGTCAAGTCCACCAGCATACAAGAATTGTCGTTCGAGGAACTTATACTTCTTGTTCGTAGTCCTGACAGCTTGATAGAGAGCTTTCTTCCTCTTATCTGAGATCTTGAGGTCGCTTAGGTGAGATTCGAGTTTCGTAGCAGAAGCGTCGAACTCGATAGAGGCGTCTTGAAAGTATGCAACAGCTTCATCTAGCTTCTTGAAGGGGTCCGCGAGCTTGAGGAGATCCCATTGCTGTTCTTTCGCAAAAGCTTTCACGCTGTCGAGGTACTTCTCCAAACCGATAGCGTAGTCTGTGGCGTTGAATTGCACGATTGGCTCTTCTACGAGCTTCGCAGCCAGCAGACTGATGATCTTCGCGATTGTGATGTGGTACTCGAAGCCAGGGTCACCGTAAGTGTCCATCCAGTAGAAGCTGTCATAGTTGCTGTGATAGTGGTAGACAGGGTCGTTTGGTCCGGCACCGAAACCAACGTCGATGGATGAGATGCCTGCGAAGTCTTGGAATGCCGTGAAGTCACTGCCAGAGCCCATTGTTGAGATGTGCCCATTCCAGGTGTCGCGGACTGTGGTTCCTTTGACGGTCTGGTTTGGCGAGAGGACGTCGCCAGTGACATCGTAGATGGCCTTGTTCAGGACTGGTGCCGCTGAAGTGGTGAAGTGCTTGCCTCTTGCGCCGACGTCGACGTTGATGTATGCGATTGTGCTTGCGGAGAGCCAGGGCAGGTACTCCTCGACCCATTCTGTAGATCCAATCAAGCCGTACTCTTCGCCATCCCATGATGCGAAGACGATCGTGCGGTGTGGCTTCCAGCCTGATTCGAGAGCTTTGCCGAATGATCGAACGACTTCGTTGAGTGCAGCAGAGCCGGAGTTCGGATCTCCTGCACCCCCAGCAATCCAGGCATCTCTGTGATTCCCGATGACAATGACCTCGTCTGATACTGTGCCGTTGATGACTCCGATAGCGTTCCACAAAGGTGTGGTGACATACTCCTGCTTGTTCATCAGGTTGATCGTAAGTGACTCTGGTGAAGGGCCGATGTTATAGTTGACGCCCTTGTAGCCGAGACCGCCGCCTTGCCAGTATTCAGAGAAGGAAGAGACGTTGGGGCCATGTCCATTGAGTGCCTTCAGAATTGGAAGAGCCTCCTTGTACGAGATGGGCAGTGAAGGAATGTCTGGAATCTTGCCCTCAACCGATTGGCGGGGTACACCAGGCTTTGAGGGATATCCAATCGTGGTTGGGTCGCCAGGGGCGAAGGACAGATACTCAACGCTGCCTCGTTGCACAGAGCTTGGATTCCTGGCTGGTCCATCTGGGTATGTCTTGTAGCCATTCTCTTCTGTGACCTCGCCATCGTCACCGGGGTCGCTGTACATCACAACACCAACAGCGCCCAGTTCAGAAGCGCGAGCCACCTTGAGACCTCTGAAGTTGGCACCGTACTTTGCAATGACAATCTTGCCCTTAAGATCGATGCCTGCATCGACGAGCTCTTGGTAGTCTTGGATGGTGCCATAGTTCGCATACACGAACTGTCCAGTAACATCGCCGTTCGCAGAATAGCCGTGGAAGACAGGTACGCGATCTGTGAGGTTCGTCGTAGGGTCTTCCTCGAGAATGTCCTCTTCCAGCGTAGCCTCGAATTCGACCTTGCCATCCTTCAGGAGAGCCAGTCTGTGGCCCAGAGGGTAGTTGATGTAGACATCGTAAGAGACCACCTCTGCATGGTGGACCCCGAACTCTTTCCATAGATCCTTAGTCCATTGTGCTTGACTCTCATTCTTGCCTGCCAAATGCGGTCCTGCCGTGTAGTATTGACTCCATTCTCTTGCCTTCTTCGCGTCTGGTGTGTCTAGCAATGTCTTCTTCAGCTGCTTATAGCTGATACCGTGTGACTCTGGCCATGATTGATGTGGCAGCTCTTCAATCGCGAAATGCTCAGTTCCTTCTCGCGGCTTCCCTCTCAGGATGTCGGTGTTTCCTGTAAGAGCGATACCAAGGAAGATGGTTACCGCGGTCAAGAAGATCGAAGTGAGAACGATGGTGCATGTTCGACGGACCTATGCAACACATATATAGTCAGCAGGGCTCCAGGTTTTCCTTGATGCCCTTATATACTCACCCTAGCATGAGGGTACCGGTCCCTCTGCTCAGCGACTGGCACGTTCTGGATGAGCGGCGTTCGTTCGCTCGACATATTGAGCTGTTTCTCTGTTGCCGCCATTGTCAGCTGCGGCTTAGCTGTGGAAGGGAACGATACGAGACCTACACTAATCGATTACATTGATGGATATATGTTCATACTGGCCTAGCATCGGCCAGCAATGCGTGATAGCTTGGCCGAAGCTGTCACCAATCGTTCGCCAAACCAGCATGCTATGACGCTGAGCCCTTGAGCTTCTGCCACACCAGGATTGTGTGAATGGAACGTTCCGGCCCTAGCGCAAACGCACCTCCCTGATTCCTCGTTCCTCGACAACTCGACTGGACCTCGACTACTTCGCACCAACATCGACTACTACCCGCGACGAAACGATCAATTCACTCTCCAACGCATCACCATTGACATTGCACCCATCATACTACCACCACGACCACAACCCTGTCGAGCATGGCGGACACCGGCGCCAGAGGCGTCAAGCGCAAAGCTGAGTTCCAGACGCTCGAGGAGCTGATTGAGACGCCATGGTGCTACTATTGCGACCGCACATTCAGCGACGGCAAGGTCCTTCACGATCATCAGAAGGCAAAGCACTTCCAATGCAGTGTAGGTGGATGTCATCGTCGACTCAACACAGCAGGTGGGTTGCGCGTGCACATGCAGCAGGTGCATAAGGAGGAGCTGCACTCAGTCGACAATGCGCTCGATGGTCGTCGTGATCCCAACATTGAGATCTTCGGCATGGTTGGCATCCCGGAGAACATTCACGAAGAGCGCGTCGCAGCACTCACACAAGAGTACCAGCGATTGCAACGAGAGCATCGTCGCAAGACCGGCAACCCGCTTCCAGGTGAGGTGAAAGACAACGCCAATACTTCTGTTTCCAAGACACAGCAGCTTACAGAAGGAATGTCTGACCTCAAAGCTCGAGTCGCAGCAGCGAAGGCCAAGAAAGAAGCGGAGAAGGCAGCTAAGGCAGCAGGTGGTCTTCCGCCTGCCACAACTACTCTCACACCACAAACAAGCAGCATGGCCTTGAACGGCTCTGCCACTCCAGAAGTCATGAGTGATGCGCAGCGCAACGCCAGTCAGTCATCCCCAGCTCCCGGCACGTTCAATGGTGCTGTGCCACCAACCTTTCCAGGTTCACCTCTGTCTTGGACAGGTAACGCTTCGCCATTCGCACCACAAGTTCCAGGCGTTCCAGGTATGCCAGGCTATGCCAACGGTACGCACTCCAGCCCTCCACCTCAATGGGCACAACAGATGCCTGTCAACCCTTACTCGCAGCCTCCGCAGCCACAGTTCCAGGGTAGCTATGCTCCTCCGCAACCAATGCTGCACAATGGAGCAAACAACGGCTATCATGCCAACCCGCCATTCGCCGCACCTCCGCGCCAGCAGCATGCACTTCCTGTCTTACCACCAATGCCAGCCGGCCTCCCGCAGCGACCATCTTTCGCACCGCAGCCACAGCCACAGCGTCCAGGTCACAGCGGTTTACCTCAGCATCCAGTTCACAATGGTCTGCCTCAGCATCCCGGACACTTCAATGGCCAAGCCCCACCTGCTCCAGGAACATTCGTAAGTCGTGCAGCTGACACCCCTGGTAAGCCCCTCCTCCAACGCACAATTTACGACATTCGTGACAAGACTAATACCGTTGCAGCAGCTTCCGATCCGTCAGAGAATGCCAAACGTGCACAGCTCGCCGAAGACTTCCTGACACAGTTCTCTGCCGACAACAACGTCGCAGCACCAGCAACCATTGAGTCTTCTGCCCCTCCATCACAAGCTACTGCTGTTGCTACACCACCCCAGATACCACAACCGTCTGCTGCTCAACCGGCCTCCACTGTTAAGTCTAAGAAGAGTAGCAACGAGAAGGCTAAGATGAAGATCAGCGATACTGTCTCCACCTGGGAGGAGAACCGCGCATTAGCTTCCCGGTACCAAAAGTTCGAAGCTACAGCATCTTAGGACGAACTGTGAGTATAATAGCTCTAATGAAATATTAATGAATACTCACCTAACATTCTAAAAGGGCCGCTCTTATCGGACCTTTTGGTGGCCATCTGGGCAGAGGAGCTAAGTGCCTTGGACGATGAGATAAGTGAGATTGTTTCACGTCAGCTGTCGCTACTAACGATAGCACTATCTCTGCGTCGCTTGTACTGACTGTGGCACGCTGGTGCCAACCAAGGCGCAGAAAGATTTGCTTGCCTGAAATGGAGAACAGTGAGTTTGTAAAGATTGTGTAATTAGACCACCTGGATGACTTGTAAGTTTTGAACAGCGTGAGTGCTTTCTTCACAATGTATCACTACAAAACGCTTCAATTTCTGTGAACCTGTGCCTACTGACCCAACTACTTCGACGACAATTCCGGATCGAATCGAGTGCCTGCTCTTGGAGATGAGACACTTCGTCTCATGATGGCACAACGGCGAAGCACGATTACCTACGGCATGCCAGCTATACTTATTTTTTCATCGAACACATATATATCAACGACAGCATCTCTGCATTTGTGCACTGACTGTGGCACACTGGCGCCGACCAGAGCGCAGAACATTCGCCTTGCCTGGAATGGAGAGCTGGCCATCCTGGAGACTTGTAAGTTTTGAAAAGCGTGAGTGCTTGGACTTCACAAGCATCTGGTCTGTGGAGCTGTGCTCACTGAGCAAAGCGCTTCCAGAGCAGTACCGGAACAGACTGGAGATCTGTGTTTGGAGACAAGATCAGCCACACCGAAGATGTCGAAATTTCAGCGAGTGGATGCTCGAGCTCGTCACTCGAGGGACGTCGTCAAGCATGTCCCACGACTACAAGATGGAACGCAACATCAACCACACTAACAATCTCGAAGTTCAGCGAGTGGATGCTCGAGCGCGTCGCTCGCAGAAAGGCGGCCTTGGTGGCCTTGGTGATCCTGGTGATGATGGTAGGATACCTCTGTGTCGGCTTCTCTACTGGGAACCTACTAGCTATGGTCGTGGGTAAGGACTCCTGACGCGATCGTTTGGACTGGACCGCGATGGAGAGCGAGCAGCGACCCTGCCGCCTTCTCTATTCACGCGCCAGTCGAACCGGAACCACTGGGAAATGATACCAGGAACATTTGGGAGCAATGCTGCCTCGTGATGAAGATGATATGTTCGTCAACGGAGGATACTGGATCAACCAACGAGTACACATGGCTTGAGAAGTCAGTACTGCTAATGATTCTGATTCCATTTCTGCATATTGAGAAGATAAGATCATTTCTGGCATATCGTTCACACGCCGCTCTTTCTGGGTAGCAGATCCTCTACCGAGACTCTCTCCGCGCGGGATCACCGGCAATCGCATCGCGATTGCGGCTGGAGCGAATTCTCCTTGAGAAGTCGTTGGTGCTGTTCGTGCAGGTGATACTGAGCTTGAACGATTCCTCGGCGAGTTGCCAGTAGATGTGGAGTTCTAACAAGATGCGATTCCGCAATTCGAAGAAAACGAGGGCGAGCCATGAGTAGTCTTCTACGGCATGTGTAAGACTCCAGGCGAGGAACGCTTCTTATTTGAGACTAGTATCAAGTTCGCGATTTCAAGCAGCCTGGAGGACCTGGAGTGCTGTTCCTCGACCTTCGCAAAGAGCATGCTGGCCATGCTACGAAGCACAAGTGTTGGCCTATCCAACGTGAAGAAGTACCAAGCCCTTCTTGGGGAGCATGCTACTTGTCGCTGCCGTGGCTCCTGTCCACGGCTCATCTGCATATTGGCCGGCGAATTGACTCTCTTTGCGA
This sequence comes from Sphaerulina vaccinii, assembly GCA_022570795.1. NCBI lineage: Eukaryota > Fungi > Ascomycota > Dothideomycetes > Mycosphaerellales > Mycosphaerellaceae > Sphaerulina > Sphaerulina vaccinii. The sequence goes on from JAKUDP010000019.1 coordinate 98,562, forward strand.
AAGCCTCTTACCTGTCCTTCTTCACTTTCTCGATGCGCTGAGCATGAGCCATGGCTCTGTCCTCGATGGGCTGGAGATCTGTGAAACTGGGCGCGAGGAGAGGAGAGGTGGGCTTGCTTGCAACACTCGAGCCAAGCAACTGCTGACTGCTTCGTTTCTGTGGAGCACTGGGACGCTGGAGTATGCGAATTGGTCAGCCATGAGATGAGAGTGTACAAGTCCGAAGAACGATTCGGAGATGATCCTGGAATCCTTGGACACATCGAACAGGATGAAGAGTAGGTGTGCTGCCAGCCAGGAGATGGACTCTACTACGAGCCATTCCCAGACTTACTACACTGGCGGCTAAGCACAAGAACAGAGAAACGGATCATGCAATTTACAACAAGGTGTACCTACGCTTCTCAATCAACAGAAACTGGTTTTGCCAACCCCGAGCTGTCTGATCGCTCGGAGAATCTAGAGCAGGCTTGCTATTGATGCATCTGCGACATGAGCAGCACAGTGTGAGACAACGCGCAGAGACAGAAATAGAAGGACCTTGAGACTACTATCGACTTTGTGGAGCCCGTTCTCTGACGATATGGACGATTTCGTGGTTCGATAAGTAGCTCAAGGGGTCTTCCGAAGTCATCCAGAGCTTGTCCTTTAGCTGCTTCTGACAGACAGCGCACGCAGTGACCTTGCCTTAGCGGCAAATTCTTCCGTACTCAACTCGAGGCCAGCCGGCTCCCGCGTCTATGATCTTGATGGCGTGGTATATTCTTCTTCGCGCGAAAGCTCGCTGAACCGTGGCAGTGGTGCAGGCTTACTCCATCATGAGGTCGGCCATCTCATCTGGCAAGACTTCTTCCTTCTCCAGCTGCTGTTGTCGCTTCACGCGCTCGGCGTGCATAGCATTCAGTCGCTCGGTGGCTTCGAGCTCTGCAGAGAGGAACCAGCGGCTGGAAAGCAAGGGAGGAAAGGTAGTATTTGCTTACGACGAAGACGCTCAGCAGTCTCGCGCTCCTGTTGCTTCTGCTGTTGCTTGTGAAGTAGCACAGCCTCGCGAGTTGCCTTCTCTCTGCGCTCCTCGCGCTCGGCTACACAGACTTAGCTGGTGTGCAAGCAAGGAGAAGTCTTGCCACTGACTCTTGAGGTCCGTGAGGTCCTTGTTCTCCATTTTGGCGAGCGGCTTGCTGCCCGGATCGCTGTGACGGCGCATGACTCGTTGATGTCGGTGTTGTGGAGCAGTGCGGGTGTATGCAAGACAAGTTTCGGGAGCACGAGAAACGGTGCGGAATCTGGCTTACTTGCTCGTACGCGAGCTAGTGCGGCTTGAAACATGCAGGTGACGCGAGCATTCAACGGCCTGTGATCGATTGCATCAACATACACTTGAGTGTGGTATTGGTAGTTGATTAATCCTCGCCTCTCCTAGCGGCAGGGAGTAGCAGCGAGAACGTGCGATCTATCGAAGGAGAACATACTGGATGCTCATCGGGGCTTTCTGTTGTCCGAACATCGGGACGTGCGTCCAATAGTCCTAACGCCCAAACTTCCGCAACTCAAGCCATCGCAATGGCGGGAACACCAGACCTGCCCACGCAAAGCCAACATAGTTGCCCATATCACCTCCATACTCCGAGATCAGGGCTGCCAAAGGGCCAACATACCATACCTGCGCCATGCACAGGATTGATCCAACCCAGCCCACGAGAAACGCGATGAGAGCAGCAATACCAAGTGGTAACCTCGTTCGATCATTCCAATCCTCCCATTGCCAACCACGGCCCATCCACTTCCGGAAGATGAAATGCTCTTCAAAGATGATGGCGATCCAGATCGAGACCCAGTATCTGGAAAATGTTAGCTGGTGGCCTGACGTAGGGTCAATGGAAACGAACATACCCCATAAGTGCTAAGAAGTTCGTGAAGATCTCTGCTAGGTGACCTCTGCCTGCTATCGCGCAGACCATGGGAATGAGAATGGCAAGGGTGTTCCAGAAGATACGAGGGACCTTCTCCCACAGACGGCCCAGAGCTTGAAAGTCGATACCAGAAGCGTATGTTGGAGGGACCATGTTGCCGATCAAGCCCAATGCTAGCACCACACTGCAGAAAGAGCCAAAGGATCCCAGTGGCTTGAACGCTTCCACGAGCAGAGCGCCCTGGCTGATCTCATAAGCTGCTGCCCACTCTGGATTTGTGAAGGTTCCTGAGCCGAGTCCAATGCCAACGACGAGAGCAAATGTGCTTGAGAGAGTCAGACCAGCCAGGCATGAAATAAAGACCTTGGTCCGAGAAGCATTCGCAGGATAGTACACGAAGAAATCCGCTGCTGATTCTGCGTATGTGATCTGGCTGGCGAGACACAAGCTGAAGAAGCTCAGTCTGTTCCCAGCGATCACATTACTCGGATATCCTTCAGAAGGATTTCCGTAGAGGTCAAACTTCTGTCCTGCAACACCGGCCAAAATCGAGATGACAATGAGCTGTGGTAGCCATGCGTAGCGTTCGTACATGTGGAAGACGCTATATCCGAAAGTCGAGACGATCCAGGTGATGACACAGACAATCACAATGCCCACGATGACGCTCAAGTTGTCATCAGCCACAGCACTCAGGATCTGTCCTCCGACTACAGCATCGATGAGGATATATCCCATAAAGATGATGAGTGTAAGTACCACGATCAACTTGCTCGGATACCATCCTGTGATGTATCGAGTGAAGATCATCGTTCTGTTTCCAGATCTTGGTCCAAAGGTAGCAATGTACCCGACAGGTGCAGCTCCGATGATTGATCCGAACACTGCTAGGAGGCAGCTGTCGAGGAATGGTAAGTAGAAGACCACTGGTCCAAGGAAGCCCAGAGCAATAACGACTGCTTCAAGGTTGATGCTGATCCAGAGAAGACAGATCTGTATGAAGCCCAGTCGAGAGAGATCGTGTCGGTCTTCAGGTGGCACGCGTTGGATGCCGCGAGCTTCGACATTGTAGCGTAGGAGAGTGCGTTCGAAGGACTTGAGCCATATCTTGATCTTGCTTGTGGTTGAGGACTGTTCTCCTACACCAGCAGAGTACTGTCCCTCTACAGTAGGAGAAGCTGTTCCTTCATGACTTGTCTGCGAGGGAAAGGACTTCTCAACATCTTCGTGTGCATCTGTCAACCAGTCAGCAATTCTACAAATACGTTGAGAGGGGTTTGAGCATGATTCTTTCGCGCTAGCATTGTCTAGATCAAGTTCAGCCGTATGATCTCAGCGAGGCCTTTTCTCTTGTACTGTATCAGAATAATACAAGCTTTGCTTGTAAGAGAAAGGCCAAGCACCGGCTCATGCTTCAGCTTACTATACCTCGACCATAGTCACTAGAATGAAACATCATGGCGGCAAAGTGATTGTCGTACTTGTGCCGTGGGCTTGAGCGAGAGGAGAAGCAGAGGTTGAAGCCATCGTGGTGATGGAAAAGAGAATTGTGTATGTATGCTTGACGATAATGCTGATGAAGTTCAGGCGAACGAGAGTTTTGAAGAGCTTTGTGGTATGTCGCTTAACTTTAATGAAGCTTGGACATAGTCAAAAGTCGAGACAAGGCGTTCGGATTGGATGAACACTGCATGGCGCTGGACAATGTTCCCTGTCGGCGGCCTCTTGCTCGTGCATCGTTTTCACGGGTCGTGCACGAACTTGCTTCCTTTTAATCCACTTCAGAGAAGATGTCATACAAGACACTTTCGATTGATTGTGCTTTTGCGCTTCGATATATACTCCAATGCTTCATTTTGCGCTGAGCTCTTTGCCCAACTTTCACAGCACTGATGTGTGATACGATGGCCACGTCCCTGACACCCAGGCATTGTTGGACTTACTCCGGCCGACAGCCATGCAAACGATCAGACCATCTCATGATCTTCTCGAATGCTTCGACCTCAGTCGCGGTCAACTGCCTTCCAGCCAGTGTTGCCGGGCAACATTTGGTCCTGTTCTCTCTTACAACTTCTTGATATGCCAGCATTCGCTACATTGGATCAGCTGCGAACAACCGTCTGCTCTTCGAAAGCCAAGTTCAAAACCTCTCTGTTCAGGCCTGGATGAAGCAGTGTTGCACGATGTTACCACTCGATTGTTAAGTTCTGCCAGGCGGGCGAAGAGCGTTCGCCGAGCGTATTTGCGTATCCCACAAGTGTAACAGCTGTACTTCCCTCAAGTCGGCTTTCGAAGTATTTGAGCTTCTTTTCTCAACGGCTGACATATCTATTGCGGTCTGGCCCATGGTGTTCTTAGCCGAGTTACGAATCATTACTGCCTTGACCCTAGTCGCCTCTCTGTCCATATCCACAGCCAAGTTCTCCACGAGTGTATGCATTCCCTTCACTTTACACTTGACGTAGCTCGACGGAGCATCTACATCCCTCGTGGCTGAGGATAGCTAGTCGTATGCGATGGTGTTGGTCGGCATGAAGTGTGGTCGGCGCTTGTCGTCAAAATGCACAATCTGCATATGAGTGAAAGGTTCTTGTAATATTGTGCCATGCTCCAGAGGCTCGCTGTGGTCCCACTCGTTGAGTTTGTTGATACGTCGGTAGGCTTGGTCTGGTGGCCAGATCAGAGGACCAACCTGCTCCTCCCATTCTTGCGGTGTGTCGGGCAGAGTACTTTCGCCTCGGGCGAACACATTGTCGCCAGATCGCACATGATGCTCGTCCTTCCGCATCGCTCCATTCTAGCTATGCGCGGCCATCGGGCTCGATGATAACATTACTCAAGGTGGCATGGCTTGCGAATAGGAACGGAGAGTCATCCAGACCTTCTTCTCGACCGCGCGTCGTGTCGGCAATGCTGGCATGGCTGGCCATGCAATGGTGTGGTTCTTGAGAAGCGCAGCGGAGAGCCTGCCATCGTCGTCGACGCCAAAGGCACCTGTAGATCACATAAGTGTATCCCTATCATCTCACCTTCTCTGTTGCCTCTCGCCAACAGAGATACTGCACTATCTCACCACTCACTGGCGCAGTTCTTGAGATGGAGCAGAGAGGTATGTTGTCGTTGTCGTCAGCAAGGCCCATTCACATTTGGTTTCTATTTAAAATCAAACAAAACACTTCGACCGAAGCTGCTGTTGAGCAGCTCGGCAGTCTTCCTGTATCAGACAGCATAGTCAGCACGTATTCTCGGAGGCGTTCGCCTGTATATCAAATCAACTCACTTGCTCTCCTTCTCCTTCTCTACTTTCTTCTTCTCTGCAGATCGCATTAGAGCCGCACTACTGAGCGTGGTCGAGAGGAGGTTTCAGAGAGCATACTGTCGATGATGGCGCGGGCCACGCCGGTCTGCATGCCCAAGGAGGACACGAAGCCACGCCAAATGGTGCGGGCGCGCGTGGTTGAAGTCATCTGCTTATATATGTGTCAGTATCTCTGAAAACTGCTTCCAATTGCCACACTGGGTCGCCTTACGTTCTGGTGCTGTGGTTGCTGCTGGTGGTGCGGAGATGTTGTTGTCGTCGTCGTTGGTGAGGCTTTAGCTACCAGATGAGAATCAGCAGTATCGATATAATCGACGCTAGTGTGAGGTCATATGAGCTGTACCAACGGCCGTTGGAAACACTCGTCTCAGCTTGCATAGCTTCACTACGCCTATGAAGCTCTGGCTGTCCTAGTATTGAACAAGCCTCCTCTATCCAGAGTCCTCGCAGTGGAGTGCGGGCTCATAAGGATCGTATATGACCCCAGGTCTCCGAGACCATCTATCAAGTCTTTTTGTCATATCTCAAGCACAATTTTCAGCAAATCCGAAAAGAAGAAACAGTTACTTTGAGGCCAATGCCTCGTCCTGCCCGCTGAGAAGAGTGTGCACAGGCGCGTTCAGCTTATCCCTACCCTTGAGGAAGTCCAGCTCCATGATGAAAACATATCCAACCAGCTCGCCACCAAGCTTCTGTACGAGATTGCCGGCCGCCGCTGCACTACCGCCTGTTCATCGAGAGAAAGTCAGCATATACACCTAAACGTGCAGAAGAAGACTCAAGAAGAGCCGTATCACTCACCCGTAGCAATTATATCATCCACAATAACCACCTTTGCACCCTTCTTAATCGCATCTCCCTGCATCTGGAAGAAATCCGTCCCATACTCCTTTTCATACCCTTCCGTAATGCACTCTCCAGGCAACTTGCCCTGTTTCCTCACAGGCACAAACCCAGCACCCAACCTCAACGCCAAAGTAGGACCAAAAAGGAAACCCCGACTCTCCAACCCCACAATCACATCAATGCCATGCTGTTTCCCAAACTTATCCGCGAGCTGCAATTCCAACGCCGTGATGAGATCATTGTGTAATTCATGATTACTGAATAGTGGCATGATATCTTCGAACAAGATCCCCGGAGAAGGGAAATCGGGGAATTGTCGTAGGCCACTCTTCAGTTTTACTTTAAGACTGGAGAGTTGGGAGGTACCGGAGGGAGCGGTGGCGGCGAGTCCTCCCTCGGGGCCATCGTGGCTGGTCTTTACTCTTTTGGGCACAGTAGAAGCTGCTGAGGTTGGATCGGGAGCGTTGGGAGGTGGGTGGGCTGAAGTTGAAGCTACGTCGGCTGCGTTGTTGACTGTCTTATCAAGCTGAGAGGGTTCGGCGGCTTTGGTCGTGTTGACGATGGATTGCGAGGGAGCACCGGAGGACATGGTGAGAGAAGAAGAAGAAGAGGGAAAGGAGAGAGAGAAAAGAGAGTGAGCAGTCCGGAGCGATGAGAAATATATTGAATAAGCAGGGATCAGGTTTACTGTCAGATAGGCAAAGATTCTCTAAGACTTGACTCAAGCACCGAGAATAGCAGTCTCACAAGCCAGCAAGCAACAGTATCGGCAGTGTCGTTGCGGGATGTGATTTGTTGTTGGGTGAATGCAGAGAGCTTCTGATGGTTGCACAAGAATAATTTGGGAGCTTGCGCGGGCAGCCATCGCATCATCACATTCACAGACATCCCGTCTTTTTTGCACCACAGCACGCCATCACACCAACCACCACGGTCCATCTGTTCCTAGTCTGTTTGCAAGGATGTCTTTCTCATCAGTTCGGAACGATATTGTGACATTGACTTGGTTGTTGGTGAGGTACTGTACAATGAATCGACGACTGGCGGTAAAGCACATCATACACGTGTCTGCATGGCATATCTCAAGCGGTAAAGTCGTCTTCCTAATCTGATTGGATACACTATAGCTTCCAAACCAGTACAGTTCATGCATCCGCACTGGCAGGTCGTTGTTCTCTTTCCGTGGTTTGCTGTCTCTCCTCAACAAGTAGCACATTGTCCGCCGGATGCTACTGCTACGATACCAAGCTCATGGTTGATGTGAAATAAACAAAGACAACATCCGTTGGAGTTCGCGACAACATATCATCAGCAGCATATTGACCGACGCCCAGGTGCACTGTTCCAGAAAAGTTCTTTGCATAAGCCTGAGCCGATCCACTGATAGGCGCTGTGGGGTGACTTCGGCCATGGCGGCAAGGATGCTCGTGCGTGCTCACAGAAAGAGTCTAGAATCCACTTCTGGTATGCCGGTTGGGATGTCGTTTAAAGCTCTCAACTGCATGAGCCACACAAAGAACTAGACAGTAACATTCATATGATAATATGTACTCACTGTCAGACAGACAACAAAGGAAGGAACGAGTCAGAATTGACACATCACAAACATGTCTTCTGTGAAGATGCTGTGCAACAGACGATGTAGCACTGTACCTGTAGCACAGGACCCGAGGACCCGATGTGACATAGAAGTGCACGATCAATGAGGATTGGAGATGCAAGGTACGGATGACTGCTTGCTTGGTGGCGGTCTCTGTCAATGCAGAGCACGAGAGCGTTGCTGGTTACTCCTGTCCGTGGCGACGGGTGATGCATCCGACAGTAGGGTTGCTGAGAGACAGGTGTGGTAGCGTGTCAAGATAACGATTGGGATCCCGGCCACTCAGTGCTTCTCTGGTGTAACGACACTTCATACATCTGATGTTGGGTTGGAGATCTATCCTGTTTGTTGAGGGTCAGGCTGCAGGGTGATGCAGACCATCAAGTCATATTTGCATGTGATGCGTTAAATGAAGGCCGAGGAACCGTAGACTTGGGAGCGAAGTTCTGTCATTCTGCTTGATGTGTTGAGAGTGGTCAGCCGACTAGCAAAGGCAACGATAGATTTACTGCTAAGAAGTAAGACGACCACTCGCAGTTGTTCTTCGAGCATGTCCTTGCCATCAATGCATAATGTCCGAATCGTCAAGAGCAGCATTTGCCATGCCATCTCCCGACTCGTTCTCTCCTATGTCCATACTTACTTGCCGCAAGCCTCTGATGATCCGAACAAGAGCCAATACGCATCTTGTGTGCCACGAGCGTCAATGCGATCATGGCTGAGCTGACCCTGACCATCATCTAGAGCGTGAGGAGTAGGACCAGGCGCAAACAGCTGTGACGAGAACATTGAGCCTGTCGTTGACGAACCTGGACTGTATTGCGGCATTTCGTTGAGAGCCCCTGGGAGAGACCGGTGGGACCAGAAGCGAGTTGTATCGCCAGGGCTGTGCGATCCGAGCAGCAGATATGGTCGTTCAAGCTAGTGCTTACGCCGTACTGGATGTGAAAGCCTAAGTCTCGCCTGAGCTCCGAGCGAGCTCTCTTGAAGCGTTCGGTGCAGAGCCATTGATCGAGGGATGGAAATATCATTGCGAGGCGGGTGCTCGGCGTGTAGTGACAGTCCCTAGCCAGAACGAATACACACAGAAGTCTGCGTTGGCCGTCTGCTGTCGTCAAAGAGGCCTTAGATGTACCAATATTGTATCGCTTGCGCAAGCCATGATTCTGCGACGTGCAGCCCGACCTCCGTCAACCACGCTGAGAATGTATGCGATCTTCAGCTTGCCATGTGATGCATCCAGGCCGCCAGCATGCCATACGGACTTCGCCGTTCTGTACGCTGGTGAACGTCTTCCTCATAACGACGATTAAGCCGTGCGACTTTGTCGAAATCGTTCTCTTGCGCTTGCAGCAACACTTGTGGTCTGTTCGATGCCTGTCTTCTCTGTCGAGCTACGCTTCTCCTTCTTCGACGCGTTCATGTCGCTCATGGTGTGCTGAGACTCCCAACGGCATCCTGAAGACTCGCGGTGCGGTCCAATGCTCCTACTGAAGGTACCATGCGGAGCTTTGCAGAGGTGGTTTTCGGCGCTTCTTAAAGAATGAGAGGCGTTTACACAGGGTGTTTCGATCGAATGGTAACGGGAATGGTCGTCAGTGGTCAATGTTAGCTGGCCAGGACTCCTGCTTTATCGTATTCTTCTCCGCAGCGATGCCGATGGACAATGCGACCGCTCAGAACCATGGTCATGGCAATGCTGTGATGGAGTTCTGCGACTGGCGCTGGCAGAGCATTAGTAGATACTGGCCTGAACAGCGTAGTAAATGAGTCTCTGTTGTTTGGCTGCTCGTTGCTGACAAGTGAGCAGGAACATCGTGATATCTCCTTGAGCATTCACTGAGAACCTCGACCAGGGCAATGCGAGTCAAGTGATAAATCCTCTTGCGCGGTGGAATGCTGATCGTCACAACGATGAACTTTGTATACACGATGTGGTATGAAGTAGTACGAAACGGTCGAAATATAAGTCAGGGTAAGCGCAGGGTATATCGTTCTTAACACGGCAAGCTCGTCCCGCATGTTCTGGCAACTTGGCTCGCAGGAAATCGTCTCGTTTTCACGCTTCCTTTCGCAGTATTCGCAACCAAATCCACACCATAATCACCACACCAGTAAGTCGCGTCCCAAGCTTCTTCTGTTCACGCGTCGTCGTCGTCCATACCATCAGCAATGTACTCCTTACAAAGACGGAGCGATGCGACGATGATAGAGATGAATAAATGGCTGACATTATTTCCTTCTCTCCACAGCACTTACGGTCGCAATCATGCCGCGACCACCAGACAACTACACACACGCCCAGTTCGAGACAGTCGAGTCTGAGCACCAAGGCGAGACGGTGCAGTGCGTTCACTGCCGCAACTGGACCGGCTCCATCAAGACTCTCAACCGCAAGAAAGCACATCTCCTCAACTGCCCGCAGTACGCGACATGGCGAGCAGCAGGAAATGGACAGGACTTGGCGCCCCCTAACAAATACAGCAAGCGCGATTCTGACGTGGCGGGCTGGCAGGGAGACGCCGAGTAAGCTTCCGAAATCCTCCACACACATTTGGCATCGATATATGCCAGTCCATTCCTTCGTTACGATTACAGTGTCTAACACACCATCACAGTGGCATCCAAGGCTACAACAACAGTCCATATCGCGGACCACCACAGTTCTCGACGCCTGTCATGACAAGAAGCAGGAACCTCGAAACCGCTAAGGTAACCACGACCACGGTATAGTACTTGCTTCATCGTTCATCCTAACATTGTTGTGACCAGTACTTCGATGAGTTCTGGGACGACACTACCGGCAACAAAGTAAGTTGGGATTCCTTCAAGCACTTGTTCGATTGGGATGTTGGATATCCGGACACCTTGGAGTTGCACCAGCAGTTCAAGGCGTTCGAATTCGCTCTCTACGAAAGGTCGCTCTTCTACGACAAGAATGTTGTCACTTACGAATACTCAGTGTATGCGAGTAAGATGCCTAGCCTGCGGTTTCGTTCGAGCGAAGAACACGACCAGACAAGTGGAACATCTTGCAACTTGTCAAGAGTTCTTGAACAGCACGGAGGGCCAGCAGGCAGTGGCAAACGGCGAACTGGAGCTAGCACAGCCAGGCCCGTCTGGATACAGCAACGCGGCACTGGGCCCAGACATCTGGCGAGGCGGGAAGCCCAACCCGAACCTCCAAGTCGGCGGACGTCCATCAATGGGATCGATGAATCAGATGAGAGCACCGCAACGCCCACAGCCATCTTTAGTGAGCCACCTCCTCAACAAGTGGCCCGAGAAGTTCACTACGGCGACGCAGCAACAGTTTCTGAGCCACGCCGGCTGCGGAACTCTGTCGGCCACCGCTCTTTCGCACTGGCTCGGACAGAACTCTCACATCTCGCGCGCGATGATAGCTTTCATTGGCAACCTAATTGGAAAAGTCAGATTGCCAGACGTGAGCAACAGCAAACAGAGTACTCAATTCCGCGCTCTGGACCTTCTGATCTCGACAGTTTCCAACTTGAGGAAGGAACTGGACTTTATCGAAACTACGAAGCGCAAATACGCACTGCAGACGGACAGCGAGCCCCCTCTCCCGATGACCAAGGCTTACGTCGATCTACTTACCGCGTCAGCGGAGTCTCGCAGTTCTCTCCTCGAAGGTATGGTTGCGTTATGGGCGACTGAACACGTAAGTCAATCTTTTCAACACGCTCTTGCTCATGCTGACACTTCTTTGACAGTGCTACTGCGCATCGTGGCAATACGCATCAAACTTCGCCTCCAACATGCCATCATCCAACTACTCCGTTCCTTCTTATCTCACTGGTAACAACGGTGTCAACTACGGCAATGGCGAACAGACACCAGCATTCCGTGCTGGCGGCGGTGGCGGCAGCAACGATCAGCATGTATCAGCACTTCAGGAAGCACTCATTCCCAACTGGACCTCACGCGAGTTCAGTAAATTCGTCGACGCTTGCAGAGCAATTGTAGACGAACTAGCTAATGCAGAGACTACTGGAAGCGGACGGGACCAACTTGTACGATGCGAGGGAGTCTTTCAGCAGGTGGTCTTTCTCTGGGAGCGCATCTGGCCAGAAGTCAATGGCATGGGCGAAGAAGAGGGCGTGGAGGATGACTCACCTGAGGAGTCTCCAGAAGCTCAGCTCCGACCACAGAGTGGCAACCAAGGTGCTGGAGCGAACGGCACATCAGAACAGCGCAAGACAGAGACGATCGAGATACAGGACGACGAGGAGAATGGGGAGGACGCTCCCATGGACAACATCGAGTCTCCATATGGCGGCCTCGGCGCCATCGCGGCTGCAAACAGAGGCGAATAGCCTAGTGTATACCCCTTAGCGGAGAGCATCGCTCTCGTGTAATCATACTTCTCTTTGCAATCATCCCTCTTCCTCTCCAGTCTCGGCTGCAGATCGACGACTACGCTTGCAAGTACCCAGACAGGGCAGGATACCACGATGTGATCAGCTTGTGGAGAAGAATGGCAGGTAAGCCTCCTCAAATTACTCACCACACCGACCTAACACCACGCTCATGAACAACCAGACGACCCAGGATCAGCAAGCACGATGCCGTAGGAGAAGCCACTATATCCATTCGACGACTTCCAAAACAACATCGCCGGCAACCAAAGCCCTTCCGGATTTTTTCAGCATTGGTCTGATCGGAGTGGCTGCCCAGACATCTTCAACTTGAACACCAACAGCGCCATATCGAAGGCAGAGTGGTTCAGTGATGATTAGGAGTCGCTCGAAAACATTGCCGCGAAATAATCGATTCCTTCGAGCACAATCGGGAGCTGAATTGCCTGATCATCATTGACTCTACCCAGGGATTTACGGAACTCTATGGACCGAACACGCACATGGAAGCAGAGGCCACCAACTGAGGAGAGAACTTCCTGGTCGAAGGACTCATTGAGATCCAATCTACTTTGGCTGCTCATCTCATTCAGTGCTTTATCAGCACCCATTGCTCGAACTGTGCTGCCAGCGACTTGGCCAGCATTGCTAGTAACCCGAGTTCGCTCAGCTTCGACAGTGCCAACGCCTCGATCATGGCATGCTACAAGGGCATAGCTCGATCTTTTTGCACGCCGACTCCAATCTCTACTCCTGCTGTGGTTCCGGAGAAGCATCAGGAACGTGAGCATCTGACTGTGACTGAGAAGAAGCATCGCTCAGCTCAGTATCAGAAGCAGCCTTAGCAGGAGAAGCATCCCGCACCTCAACATCAGAGTCTCCCCGATCGAGCTCAGCCGTACTCTCAGTCACAGGTCGAACGAAGGCGTCGATCTGACGCGTTGCCTCGGCCAGAGCTGCTCGCAGAGCCATCTCGGCCATCGAGCGGGCTGCAGGAGGAGAAGCATCCCGCACCTCGACATCAGAAGCAGCCTTGAGAGGAGAAGCATCCCCCACCTCGATGTCAGGAGCAGGAGCGTCTTCCAAGCCAAGACTAGCGACGCCTCCAGTGACCGGCTGAATGAAGGCATCAAGCTGACGCGTCGCCGCCGCCAGTGCAGCTTGCAGAGCCAGTTGTGCTCTCAGGCGTCGTGCAGTGGCCATGTTGCCAGTGGTCGGGTGTCCTGTTGTCAGCATATCAGCATGGCTTTGGAGAGCGTGACCCGCGAGTCTAGATACCACGCTGAAGGCGGTCTCTCTGCTCCTTCACTTCCGCGAGCGTCTCCTTCTGGTCCTTGAGCTTTTCCTTGAGCTCGGCAATCTCCTCGCGAGCTTCGTTTCTCTCGGTAGTCAGAAGAATGGCAGCACCGTTGACGTCGGCAAGTTCTAGGGCATGGACGTTAGTGATGCACTGGAAACTGCACTGGAAGCGAACGGTGTGTGACTAGAGAACATACCAGAGCGGACTTGCTTGAGGTGTGCCTTAGTCTTGCTGTGAGCATCTTGTTCTGCACCGAGATCTGGTACGAAGCATCAGTGTGGCCAACAGCGTATGAGCATAGACGAGTGAGCTCACCAGCGCGGAGTTCGACTGTGTCTTCAGCCATCTTGAGCAGTGTCTCTGCGAGATGGTATGTTGTGGTGGGTTGGGTGTTCTGAAGGCTCGGTAGCTCACAATTTCCATTATCTTTTGAGGACAAGCGAAAACCAAACAGTCGCGGTTGCAGTGAACGAAGTTTCACACAGCAACGAGCTGGAAGCTCCCAGCAGTCGTACTCTCGATTCGGATCGAAGCCAGACCTGGAAGCATGGTCAATGGCTGTGAGAATAAGAACAGAGACTGTGTCAAACTGTTTTGACATCCATATCAATTTCAGTGCATCTCCAGCACTTCGCGTTCCAGCTAAACCCATCGCCGTACAATCTGCTAGTCTTGCTTGCTTCATCGTTCTTCAGCTTCGTCGAGGCTACAAGTCTTGACCTCATTCGCAATTTCAGCAACTCGAGTTCAGAAATACGCCTTACCGGCCCACGCCCCAAGTCCAAACGACAAGCCGATCGCCAACACGAAAATGCTCAAGACGAGTCGTTCGATCCAACTCTTCAATATCTCCTGAGCAGAGAGGTCATGGCGAACACGCTGCTCTCGCTTCTCTTGATACGGTGGAGGGGAGGGAATAGGGGGCCGCGGGAACGAAGTTTGGCGCGTTCTGCGGGATGCTCTTGCCATACGCTCCTGCTGCGCACGGAGCTGATCTCTCTCCTCCGTGCGTGGAGCAGTCAGCGCTTGAAAGGGGCTAACGTTCGCCTCTCGTGTGTTCGTGGACCATTCGAACTCCATGCCGTTTGGCTCATCAGGCAGCTTCAGCCGATCACTAGCCATCTTGGGTGGCGGCATCTTGAGGTGACTGTTGTCGTGAACTTGGTGTTATGCAAGGTAAGTAGCTTAGTACTTCTCGGCGTTGTAGACCAGCAAACATCAAGGCAGGCAGCAGCTGTTTCAGTGAACAAAGCTCAGCGTAGGAACGTGCTAGAAGCTTGAAGCATCTGGATTTGAACTATCGCGAATTCGTACCTGTGCATAGTTAATCAAGCCGAAGACCGAGAAGGTAGTGTGTCAAAGCTGCATTGGAATCCAGGCTAGCAAGTAGTACCAACCTCAGTGCAAGTCCAGCATTGATATTTCCAGCTATAAGCATCTGTACCTCTCGCTCGCTTCATCAGCAAGTCCTTCACTTTTTGAACTCGTTCACAAGACCACCAGCATTGACCTCCACGTTCTTGTTCAGCTCAGCGGCCCGCGGCTTGTGCAGCACTTCCTCCTGCCAGATAGCATACCCACGACCATATCCCAATCATCGCGACGAGACACAAGACATCTCCCAACATCTTGGCCGCTTCCTCCAGAGTCAACTCGCTCATCGATCGAGGGTCAGCGTCGATTAGCTCGTCCTTCGCTACCAGGTTGTGGTCAGCATTCATGAGGGAACGAAGGTGACGGCAAGCATGCGGCAAGCATGCTCACCGATGAGTTGATCTCTCTCCTGCTGCACGTCCTTGAGAGCCTTGTCCAGCTTGTTGAGCTTCTCTCCCTCCTTATTCATCTTCGCTATCTCCTTGCATATAGCAGTCAGCTCCCGAACGAGCTCGAGGTTCGTGGCATTGATTCCTGGAAGCTCTGGTACGTGGACGTTAGTTCTGTACTTGTCCGAAGAAAGAAGATATCACTCACCAGCAAGGGCACCTTTGTAGATCTCCAATTCCTTGTGAAGTGTGGCGTTGTTCTCTTCGGCCGCTTTGAGATCTGTTGTTGCAGAGATGTTAGTCTGTGTAGGTATGGAAGATGTCAAGGCGAGGACCTACTGTCGCGGAGCTTAAGAGTCTCACCTGCCATTTTGAGCAGCTTGTCGTATTCCTCCTTGAGCTTGCCGTATTCCTCGTCGACCAACTTAAGCCGATCGAATGCCATGGTGTAACCACCCATGTTGTCTTGAGTAGTGCTTCTGCAAAGGGTTCTTTGCGGTGGGTTCGGTCTTCTGGGGTGGGTCGCTTGTGTCCAGTTGTTGAGGAAAGCAAACACGGAACAGTCGCTGTTGCGAGAAACAAAGCTCTCCATGACAATAAATTTGGAAACTCGGAGAAATCGACGGCTTCCAATTTTACCGCTGTTCGCGATGCGGGTCGAAGTCAGACGTGAGAGTATAGTCAATGAGTGAAAGGAGGACTTACAGAGTAGATCTGGAGTCCATGATAGCACGCATCCCAGCATCTTCGACGCACTTTCAGCACTCCACTTATATCTACTGCTGTGCGTCTTGCTTGCTTCAGCAGCGCCTCGAGGATTGTGAGCCTTTAGCGTCCCTCGGCATTCATCTTACGCACCGCACCCTACAAGCTGTATGCCCACCTGAATATCACAAGACTCAACCTCAACCCAAGTACCATCAGGTAACACCAGACAACTCGCTGTGTCTTCGTCACTTATCGAATCCATTCTTGCTTGAAGTCATTAGCATCCCAGTCCTGGCCCGCTCAGCCGCGGCGAAGACGAGGCTCAAGCACCATGATCAGCTCGCGAATGAGTTGATCTCTCTCCTCGAGAGTCCTCTTCAACTCGTTGATCTTCCTGTCTTTCTCCACGAGAACTGTGTTGGTCAGTTCCATACTTTGGTGCCTGCTCATAACGCGTACTCTACTCACTGGCGCGGATCTCAGCAGTATCGTCCGTCATCTCAGGCAGATCTTCAGCGACTTGGGTCTGGTCTTGCTCAGCGGGCGATTCAGAAGCCTCGTTAAACATCTTGCGCGCGATGTTTATCATTTCTTCGTACGCTTGCGTGAGCTCTTTACCCATCTTCTCTTCCTCCTCGAGGATCTTCAGCTTACGTGCGTGTACTAGTATATGGCCATCAGTTCTTTGCTGGCTTCAAACGCGTACTGTCATCACTCACGGGCGTTGCCGCTGTCGTATTCGTCCAACAGCTTGTCGTATTGTTGCCTGAGCTTAGCATATTTCTCATCGGCCAACCTCATCTCGTTGTCGGCCATGTTGGATGGTGCTCTCGTTGAGGGAGTTCGTGCTGTGAGCTTAGTATCTCGTAACTTATCGAAGTTGGCTTTTGCTGCAGAAAGCAAACATCAGGCAGTCAGCTTTGCAATGAACAAAGCCACGCATGGCAACTGGAATCTCGGAGCAGATGTCAAGCATCCATTAGTATTATAGTAAGTGATCTTACTGTACAACAACTGGGCTGTGTCCGCGACTTCCCCTCCTGCGTCGTCCATCATTCAGCTTCGTTTGATCATTTCACTCAGCCCTCGCTCAGAGAGCTCTCGGTGTGTACTGATGTGCCTCGTCACGCCTCCACATCGCTTTGTTTACAATGCCATGACAGCCAAGAGTCCCATAGCCAGCGCGAACGCAGCTCCCGCAGAAAGACGATGTCCAGCAGAAGACGAAGTTGTCGCAGCCGCAGTTCCAGAAGTCGTAGTCGTCATCCTCGAGCTCGTACCCGTAGTCGACATCCCAGACGAGCTACTACTTCCACCAGACGAAGTGCCCGTAGACATGGCACCACTGCTCGTTGTCGCAGCCATAGTCGCGCCAGTCTCATCTCCTCCCGCCGTAGCCAAGTATCCCGCAGGCGCACTTCCGCTGCTCACATAGTATGTCTCCCCATCAAGTGTAGTCTGCACAGCATTCGCGACTGAGCCAGTGTAGAGATATTCGGCCGAACCATCGTCGTATCCGACCCAGTTCGTTTGACCATTGTCGAGGACTTGGCCGACTAGAGTGTAGGCTACTGTGGAGGTTGCGCTGCCGCTTGTTTGGACGAAGGTTTGCGTGAAGGGGACGAGGGCGCCGGCGCCAGAGGCGACTGTTGCTGCTGCGGTCGTTGAGGACATGTTGGTTTTGTTGTGCGATTGTCCGGATTGATGTGGTATGATGTGGTATGGTTTAGCAATGACGAAGACGGAGGGAGACGCGACAACTTATACTCATGCCGTTCAGGCAGGCTATTGAACCTTCCTCATCCCAAGATTCTTGGGGCTGCCAATGATCCTTTTACGGTTATTGTGTCATGATCCTACGGATATCGGCATCAGCAGCACATTGCCACCATCACCATCAATTCAGCGTAGAAGTGATACAACAGCATTGTAGGTGACTATACCAAAGTGTAGACGAGCATGGCATACAGCTTGGTCGATGAGAGCAAGTGAAGGAAAGTACCAGCTCGAGACGTGTAAGGAGGCTTGTGCTGATGCTGACTGTTCCTTGATCCTGGCCTCGGCTAAACTCAACTTTCACAAGACCCAGCCCATTTCTGCACCACATCATCACATCTTGAGCGCCATCTTCTGACTCTGCTGGGCCATGTCACCTTTGATATCATCAAGCTCAATCCACATACCAGTCAAGACCCTCCTGCTAATCCCAGCATCGCTTCGAGCCTTCAGTTTTGCAGCCTGTCAGCACAACCCAAGCATACCCGAGGCAGTATACAATAGACCAACAAGATCAGTCATTTCAAGAACAACCACATCAAGAACAATAATGCCTCCAAAAGAGAAACGAGCAGCAACCTCAGTCAAAAACTATTCAGCACACCCACCAAAAGACAAAAAAAAGCCCGCCATACCCAGACCCTCCAGTTCAGTCCTTCTCATCTCCCCAAATAACCAAGTCCTTCTCCTCCAAAGAGTCAAACAATCCTCCTCTTTCCCCAGCGCGCACGTCTTCCCAGGCGGAAACGTCTCAGAATTCCACGATGACCGAGCCCCAGAACCTGACCACAAAGGCCGACATGAAGATAGCGAGGTTTACCGTATGGCAGCTATACGCGAAACGTTCGAAGAATCTGGCATCTTGCTCGCTCGGAATAATGGGTTTGGTCGTTTAATCGAGGTTCCGGAGGCTGAACGTGAAGAAGGTAGAAGACTTGTTCATGGGAATGAAGTGTCTTTTACGAAGTGGTTAGCTGGGAAGGGTGGGAGGGCAGATCTTGATGGTTTGACGCCTTTTACTCGATGGGTTACGCCGACGAATGTTCCCAAGCGATTCACCACTCAGATGTACTTGTACTTCCTCCCTACTCTGTCAAGCACGCCTATATCGGAGGGTAGTGCGGGAGACGACGAAGCCGAAGTAGAAATCCCAAGCCCAACGACAGATGGTGGCAAAGAACATACCACAGCTCGCTTCTTGCCTGCATCGGCCTGGCTTCGACTCGCTCAAGAAGGGAGGATCATAATGTTTCCGCCGCAGTTCTTCTTACTCCACCAGGTGGCACAATTCCTCGACGACCTCAGATCACCAACAGACTACGCTTCGATCTCCCGAGCGTCAGTTCCAAGAGAAGAAATGGAATCCCGCCGAAAGAACTTATTGGATTTCGCAAAGTCCGGAACAACTCCTTCATACGTCGAAGCTTGTATAAGTCCTACGAGTATGCCACCTCCTCATGGCATGAAGCGAGAAGATGGGAGACAAGTGCTTGCTTTGAATAAAGCTGGACCAGAATTGGAAGGTACGGAGAGGAAAGGTGTGAGTGATATGTGCGTTTTGGTAGATTTTAAGAGAGAAGGACCGAGGAGATTAGCTGTTATATCGAGAGAGGAAGCGTTGGAGGGGAATGGTAATGCGAAGTTGTAGATGAGCATCATGGATGTAGATTGATGAATATGTAGAGAGATGAATGTAGTGTTGAACTCTTGCCCGGCTGCTCGTCAGCCCTCTGGACCACGGACATGTTTTGTTCTCCGCCATCGACTTCGCCAAGCACGAGGCCAGCCAGCCGCCGACGACAAACTCTGAAGCTTCTCAATTGGAGACACCGTGGCCACCACAATGACCATCCTTCTGCACCACAATCCACCACTGCCCGAATTACAGAAACCAGATCTGCGAGTCCCAGAAATCGATACTGCAAGGAGATGTGGCTAGAGACCAAGTCAGCATGTGCTTCAGCCAAGCTCGGATGCGTGTGAAGAGGCGGAAGGAGAGTGATTGTCAGAAGGACTATGTTGTTGCCAGTGACTCGTGCAGAGCCTGTACATCTTACTTTGAAGTTGGTTGTTCATCATGTTGGTCATGTTGTGGAAGAGGAGTACTTACTGGTGAAGAGCCGGATTGCTGAGTCGGGAGAAGGTCGCGGCAGCAGGCGGCGGAAGCTATACTGGAGAAGAAGAAGAAGAAGAAGAAGAAGAAGAATTCAGCATGTGCTCTGGCAAGTTCGATTGTGTGTAAAGAGGTGGAGAGTCTCGACCATTATCAGAACGTGCAAATGATTATCGGCAGTAGCTGTGAGCTGTACGTTGACAATAAATGCTGGTTGTTCATCATACATGTTGGAGGTGTTGTTATGGAGGAGGTGCAGTACTTACTGGTAATGTTGAGGAGCTGGATTACGAGGATGAGGGCGAGCTTGTGGTGGAGATCTGTCGAACGTGAGGTCAGCATATGCTTCAACCAAACTTAAGTGCGTGTGGGCAGAAGTGAGGGAAGTTGGAACTGAATATCAGAGTGATGATCGTGTCGTCAGTTGCTCATGCAGAGCCTGTACGTATGTAATTATGAATACTGGTTGTTCATCATATCGGTGGTGTGTAAGAGGAAGAGGAGGTAGATCTTACTGTTGAAGAGCTGGATCACGAGGGCGAGAGCAGGAGATGAGCTTGTGGTGAATCTGTGTCGGAAACGAAGTCAGCTCGTCTTCGGACAAGTTCGAATGCGTGTGCAGAGGCGGAAGGAAGTCCAATGTCAGGTGAAGATCGTTGTCGGCAGAGCTTGTACGTTGACAATAAATTCTGGTTGTTCATCATATCGTAGGTGTTGTGGAGGAGGTGCGTTACTCACTGGTAAAGAGCTGGATCGAGAGAGCGGGAGAAGGCGGCGGAGTCTGCGTTTGGGAAGAAATCAGCAAGTGCCCAACCAAGCTCGAGCGTGCATGCATCAGGGTAGTGGGGCGTGGAAGTCAGAAGGATTCAATGGTGAATCAGCATCGCACTTGTGCTAAGTTGATTACGTCCCAAGTTTTTTCATCATGCTGGTGGTGTGGAAGAGGAGGTGCAGTGCTTACGGGCTTGAGGAGCGAAGACTGCGAGAAGGTAGCAGAATCTGCACAGGAGCAAGTCAGCATATGCTTTGGCCGAGCTCAGGCGTGTATACAACAGGGTCGCGGGATTTGGATGTCAGAGAAAGAGAGTTATGGTGCATCGGCATCGCGCTTGTGCTACGCTTAACCTGCCAAGGTTGCTCATCATGTTATTGGTTGCCGTGAGTAAGTGTGCTTACTGGCTTGAGGAGCTGGGATATGAAGGTGGAAAAAGGCGACAGGATGTGTACTGGAGCAAGTCAGCTTGTGTTCGTTGAACTCGAGTGTGTGTGAAGAGGCAGAGGGAAGTGATTGTCAGGTGGAGACTGTTATCTCCGGTCCTCTTGTCGCCAATTGCTCACAAATAGCCCGTGGAGATGTCTGCTGTACGCCGACTCCTGCTGGTAATGTTGAGTGGAGTCATTCTCAACGACCTTGACCGGTCTCAAATTGGTGAAGTGTCTCCAGCAGAGCGTACAGCAGATTTCTGCGCACGATTCACTGGATCTTCATCATATCGGAAGAGGTGTGTCGATTCGGGAGATATGCTGCTGGCGATGAGAATATGAGGCATGCTGCTGGATAATTGTGTCAGCTGGTGAACGGAACTGTCGTGTTGAGGTTTGCGCAAGGAGTAACCGTGATCAGAATGTTATTTGAACTTGTTTCTTTCAGCATTTTGCTATGCGAGCCACGGGGAACATAGCTAAGCCACCCCAATTTGTTCATCATACAGCGATGAGGGTATGGAGAAAGTCTGAAACTCACCGCGAGTTGCTGCATCTGGTGCAAGAAGTTTTCGTACACTCAACGGTGGCTGGAAGGCTCCGTTCCTGGTGTTGAGCTCGGTGGATCCTGCTGGCAGGTTGGGTCAGCCCATGAACGACACTGTCATGTTGAGTGTGATGCAAGGAATGATCGTGATCAGAACCTGTTTCTTTCAGCATATAGCTACGCGAGCCATGGGGAACATAGCTCAGCATGGTATGTGTTTCATCATGGTGAGGTCGGGGTATGGAGAAGGACTCAGAGTCACCCCGATTTGCTGGGTCTGGTGGAAGAAGGCCTTGTGGAGTGTGACTGGAAGAGGTGAGACTGCCCGACGAACTGGAACGAGTGGTCGACCGCGAGCTACGAGAAGTCAGCAGAGCGTCTCGCAGTGCGACATCGAAGCATAAGTGAGTGTTATGGGAATGCTTGTCAGACAAGACACTGGATTTCAAGGCTCGAGGGCTCAAAAGGACACAGGTGTTGTGGATCATCATAAATGCAGGGAGAGTAGGTGGAGAGCTTGACTTACAGGAAGTGAGCTCGTGGCATGGAGGGCAACGGGAGTGTACATCTGTTTGTGCAGTCAGCCCGTATCTTGTGGTGTTGATCATGGTGAAAAGAGCGAAGAGTGCATTCGGATCAGTACAATATTTGGCGTCATCGCCAATAGGCTCAGCAGGATTATAATCATCATCATCGAAGAGGGCAGGAGTTCGGAGTGGTGGTCATACCTTGTTATATGATAATATCGAGCCAGAAAGAGGAGTGAACACTGGAGAGAACAACAGGTCAGCTGTGATTCGGAAAGATGTAAAGCTTGGAGGCGTGAAGATGGTTGACAGGTCAGAACAAGAGAGTTGGCGCGAACAGCCTGCACGGCAATGCAGTACTCACGAAAAGCTTGTGTTATCTCATCATGCAAAGGTCGAGCTGAAGGTTGGCTGAAAGATCTTACCTGCAAGATGCAACGACTCTGGACGCTGGCTGAGCGAGGAAGAAATCGTTTACCTGGATGTTTGATGTTAGCAGGTATTCAAAGCATCGTATCGACGATGTGTTGGGTATAGTGCTCGTTTCAGGCTGGAAGAAGTACAGTTGTTGCTGGCATAGCAGATGTTGGACAGTCTGAGACCATCTGCGTTCGCACTGAAGTGTCATCATATGGAGTAGATGGGAAGATGAGGTGGTTGGTCTGGAGTACATACCAAGGAGGTCCACGTAGGCCACTCGGCGAAGCTGTCTGGAGATGCTATGTCAGCGATCAAAGAGGAGAACGCGTGCTGTGTACGACATGGGAAGCATGTGCGCTCAGACGAATAAGGTATCGTCAGGCCCTTGAAAACCCTTCGGACAGACAAAAAGGCTTGTTGTCATCATTGCGAGGAGTGTGGGTGGTGGAGGCAACTTACAGCAGTACGGTGATGTGCAGAGGCTGCGTTGGATCGTCTCGGTGGTGGCGTGCAATGAACGCTGGAGTGGGGTCTGTCTTACTCAAGATCAGTAAATGGTCGTGAAGTACGATCGAGGAGTAATGTGCTGGATGAGTCGAATCAGAACAAGGTCTAGCCGGATGATGAGTCCAACCAGACCAAGTGTAAGGTGATATGCGCAAAGGTCTACCCTTGCGCTACACTCAGGCGTGCTTGTCAACCACGTTCAGGTATGCGTTTTACCCAGCCAATCATCATGATGGAAGTCTTGGAATATGAGGAGGGTAGTGCTTACTTGGAAGCGAGTGTGTCAGTCGAGTTCGATCAGGCCTGTACTGGTTGCAGTCAGCAAGTGGCCAGAAGCAGGGCAGCATGTTCGCATAAGGGTTTGAGGACTTCGATCAGACTCTAGCGATGTTGACACCATGTTGTGTGGTCTGTCGAACGAGATCTTTGTGCTGAATCATTATGGAAGTCTTGCTGGAGGGTGGAGGGTATTGCCTGCCTGAGGGGAGAAGGACGACACTGTTTGGTGGAGTCTGTATTGGACACGGTCAGCAAGTATCGTCACCGGACGTGGACGAACAGGAAGTGCTAGGAATGCCATCAGACTCTGGATTTGTGATCAACACATCCCCCGTCTGCACAACCGAACCCAATCATCATCGGCATAGCGTTGGAGGGACAGGAAGCTTGATACGCACCGCAGCAGGTCTGGACGACTCTTTGGTGGAGATGGTCGATTGTGACGATGACCAGGGCCGCGAGGGCCTGGTTGTGGTGGTCTATGGAGGATCTCCTGAGCACTAAGATGTCAGTGAGGACTCTGGTAGGAAAGACTTGAAGTGCTTGTGACAGCTGTGGACTTCCCTCAGGAAGAGCTCGGCGTTCTTGTCAATGCCTCCCACAAGCACCACTGCCAGGGTGGCGTCAAATAGATCAAGTGCTTCTCATCATTGGAACGGAGGAAGGGACAGCATTGAGAACAACCTTTGCTTCGGTAGTCAAGCGTCGACTGCAGCTTGTCGGCGAGATGGCGCGGGAGGGTGACTGGAGAAGTTGCGGCGACAGTCGGTCAACGTACTCGTCAAGATCGAAGAAAGTTGCTGCCGAGATAAGTACTGGAGAACACATGCATTAGCCATTGTCCAGCACGAGGGTTCAAGTGTTTATTGATGCTGCGGCTGTTTCTCAGCGCGGAATAGCTCGTTCTGTTATCATGACCACCACAAGCAAGACCGCTGGGGTGCGCCCACAAGCAAGATGCTGGGATGCGCCCACAGGCGGAAGAGCTGGGTTGGTTGTCGTAAACCCGGAGGACATCGTGGACGAGTTTGTTTCATCATTGAAAGAGGAAGAGAGTGGTAATGAGAACTTGCCTCTGCGTGGGCCATCAAGTGTCAACGCACTGAGCTTGTAATCTTGTGCAGTGCAGGGAGTATGTCCTGTGGGGTAGCGGCGGAGCTGGAGTTGTGGACGATAGTCTGCTTGGGATCAATGCTCAGCAGTCAGCAAACATTCGACAATAAAGACGATTTGTGAAGTTGTGTTGGGGTTGAGGATATCAGAAGTAACTGTCGTCGGTGGTTTCAGTGCCTCCCACAAGCACTCAAGTGTCATGGCCGAGCGTGGGCCGAGCACGAACGCAAGGGGTGGCAATCAACCGCTATGGCGTGGCATCGCCAGCGGCTTGACGGTGTTCTCATCATTCTAGTCGTGTGGTGGAGAGTGTGAAGGGAAACCTCACCTGTGTTATGACCAGTGGTATACGCTGCTGGTCAGGGCTGTCGAAGCTGCGGAAATGGTGTGCTGGAGGTAGATTTCGAATTGTCAGCAGATGCCCAGCAATGTTACTCAGAGGCGTGAATGTGCTGCGATGGGAAGTTCAGACTTTCCAGTTTATGATCAGAGCGACCCACAAGCAGCGAGTGCCGGGGTGGTGTTCAGTATTGGTATGTTGCCATTGGTTTTTGTCATCATGAGCGGTGAGGCGTGGAGGCGACGAGGACACTGACCTTTGCTCTGGGCGCCTCTTGATGCGGGCGGTGATCAGCTGGACGATGAGTTGATCTTGTTGATGCTGGTGATGAAGCGGTTGCTGGATGAGATGGAGGATTGTTGAGAGTTGAATGTGTGATGAAAGTTGTTGAGAAGTGGTTTGTGAAGAGTTTGAGAGGAGAAGCGGACTTTGCTTTGATGCTATGGGAGCTTTCATACGCGCTAGTGTGCGTTTCCTTGGCTGCATACGCAGGAGCCCTATCGATAGACCATTCGTAGACGCTATACGCGACGATATGACCACACCATATTGTGAAACCACACCACACACTCATACCACTCTCTGCCAGCGCAACAGCCACCACGCCACCATGCTCGAAACCATCCTCCAAGCCATCTTCGCAGCCCTCCTGGGGATGGTGTTGATCTTCGCCGCCTTCTCGCTTCTGTTCTCCTGGATCCAGCAAGAGGCGCAGTACATTCCGCCATTCGATGGCATGGGCATTGGCATGTAAGTGGAGAGTCACATCAGTGATGGATATACTCGTGGTGCCATGGAGATGGTGCGGCTGCCTTCAACAAGATAGTAGAACTAACCAGAAATCAGCCCATTCGATTCTCGCCTCGCTCCGCGACCAGCAAGACCACCACGCCCAGTCAGCGACAGACTGGCCAGGCTCAGAGCAGCACGAGACAAGCAGAGAGAGCAGTAAATAGTCCCAATGTAAGCAGGACAAACACGTTGTACCTGTAAGCCCAGCTGACGACTTGCGGAGACAAAGGCAAAGCCACCATCTGCGACGAGAACTTACCTTTCATCGTTTCCCTTTCCGAATGACTCCACTAAGATGACTGTAGCCATGGCACTGCGATCAGCGTCATTCAAGAATACCTCGAAAGGAAGGAGGATGGAAGCATGCTGACGACGGTAGCCTTTCCCGAAAATCATATACCCACACGATATGAAGCGCTCCAGCGCCGAGCACATCGACCAAGGCACCGAGCCTCCCGATAGTACACCAGCGGAGCCTGTTGTTAGGAATAGAACACAGAAGAGGAGGCTCGTAAGCGGCGTAGAGAGGACTTGCCACCAGGGTAGCCCTCGCTGATCGTATACCTTACACAGTCACACACCCTGGACTATGCTTTGCGCATGACAGAGTACTTTCGCAAACGATGAGAGAAATTGCCTATCGTATGCGTTCGCAACTCATGGCCTCAGGGAGTCATGTGCTTCTGCATGTCGAGCGGATCCGACGCGCCATGCTTGAATCGCAGCGTAGAGCGTCCCTAGGTAGTGCACCTGGAGCTTACAGGCGGTCCGGCATAAGAGCAGAGCATCGGTCCGCGCTGACCAAGCATGTTCTTCTGTAACGTGTAACGAGCAGGATATGGGGCCTCAGGTTGGGCGGAAGCGTATGTCTTTGCTAGAACCAGACCTGGCATGGCAGATTCACGCAGTCGGGCAAGCCAGCTTAATGCTGGACAAAATAGAGCTCACAGACAGTAGTCCGGATATACTGACACTTCGGCAGACCTTTCCTGGACTCTTGCTGGATGCTGGCAGGTAATTCGGCACATATCATACTTCGGCCAGACGGAAGACGTGCGATTCCAAGACGTACTGCGTACACTCAGCGATAGCGTGACTTCTATTAGCGGCTCTAGATCTCAACAGAGATAGTCCATTGACTTGTTTCAGCTGAGCAAGTGCAGTGTGCGTGCGCTGCTGCTGGGTGTATGGCTCTGAGCTTCGGATGTACATCAAACAAGCGCTACGAGACTGATGTCTTACTGGGAAAACTGTTCGCCTCTCGCCAACGGTATTGCTCGTTTCAGGTTCTTGGTTATGCTTGTTGATGTCCAGCAAGTTCGTGAGTTGTTCCGACTCTGTCTTGCATGTATATTTCGTGGCTCCTCGGCAACAGTCTTCTCCTGCTACAACGTATATGCTTGGAAAGCGATGCTTACCAGTGACGAGCGTGGCGAGCTTTCAATAAGCTAGGTTGGCTGTGGTCAGCAAGTATCGAGTTCCTGCCGCCTTGACTTGCACACGTCTGCAGAGGAAGGTAGGCTGTCGACTCCAGCTTTAACTTGCCAACGATGCAGATACATCTTCCACCTACCATCGGCAATGACATGCGGTAGCCTCCACAAGTCAGCAACGCCAGAAGCTCTCCAAGATCCAGTGCCTATCCCCTGTGTCGACGGCGTCGGCAAGCCGCTCCTACCTTCAAGAGACGCGACGACTTTCCACACAAGGTCTCCACGCGTTAGTCTCCGATGAGTTGATGTGCGTCTGTTCATCAGAAAGGTGCCACTTCAAGGGATTGGCGGGAGGTCTTTGTACGGGCTGAGAGCTACCGCCGAAGGTACTCGACATGAAAGAAGTGATAGTCGATGTTCGAGTTGTCGTTGTCATGTCCTGCATCTCAATGTTGGGCAACCGGATGTCGTCGAGGTAAGCTTCGGTATGCTGACTGTTGCCGTCCGACTCAGGCCGAAGACTTGGCCGTGGGTGGTGGGTGTTTCAGCGTATCAAGTAGCACAGAGCTTGCATAGATCTGTCCTCTTTGGCCTCTGTCTGCGGCAGCCTAGCAGTTCTCAGCGAAGATGCCTCTCAAGAGCGTTTCACAAGCAACATTCGTCGATCGGCCACCGGCAGGAGAGATCCAGGATGCCCTCAACCTTCTTCACCGATCTCGCACATGCCAAACGCAGCTCTGCTTTCGCCGAGCTTACTCAGGCAGTCACAAGGCCGCAGCAAGGTTCACCGCTCCTGTCTCGAAGATCTCTCGTTCCGATGTGCTGTGAGACATTATTGATGAAGTGGATGAAGCAGAACAGACACCAACACAAAGGGTGAAGTCGACACAAGGTAACCACCAGCGGACCGACCAATCCGAACGAAGCCTTCACTCCACTCTTCACGTGCTTTTCTTGGCCGACGACGCGGGCTGGCGGCTGCGGGCAAACTACGACTCGCCTGTGTGCTGAGCTCCACTGCTCTGGCACGCCAGACAGATTTTGTTTGTGGTCGCGTCCTCAGATGGGTTCACTTGCAGTGAGATCTCAGCACAAGACAAGCTGTCGACCAGCTTTGACAGCAGGACGACAACATCATGGTTCATCACAAACGCCGTGAGCGAAAGCTGCCAGTCCAGCAGCTTTCGATTCTGGGTAAGTACTTTCCTACGCGCTCACATCTTGTTGGAGATGTCTTGGGCATTTGCTGTGCTTGCAGCGGTAACGGTACTGGCGGAGTCGAGGACTCGACAGGTTATGCTGTCTCAGCCTCTGTGACACGAAACAAGGATCGAGATCGTGCTACAGCAGACCAACCGCAGCTAACAGGACTTCTTTACAGCAATATGTCGTTTCGCCGAACCGCTCGCCTCTACGTCGCTATATCCTTACCTTCCCGAGATGGTAGAATCGTTCAACGTCCCCCAGAATGAGGTTGGCAAATGGGCAGGAATATGTGCAGCATGTTTCTCACTCTTCCAAGCTCTGTTTGGCATACCGTGGGGACGTTTCTCTGATCAATATGGCCGCAAACCTGCGATATTGCTCGGTCTCACTTCGACAATGCTGACCAGTCTGCTCTGGGGCTTCTCCTGGAATCTGCCAATGGCGATCGTAGCAAGAGCATTGGCAGGAATGGGCAATGGTAATGTGGGTATTATACGCACTACTGTCGCAGAGATGGTACCGTTCAAAGAGTTACAACCCAGAGCTTTCAGTCTGATGCCTTTAGTGTGGAACATTGGAAGTATCTTCGGGCCTACAATTGGTGGTGCACTGGCGAATCCACTGAATGTGAGGCCCGGTGAGCAGACCGACAGCAAGAATCTCTTCGCACAGTATCCATACCTTCTACCCAATCTGGTGAGTGCAGCATTCTTCGCTGTAGGTATCACAACAGGAATCTTGTTCCTAGAAGAGACACTGGAGACAGTACAAGGCAGGCGAGATCCTGGTCTTGTCTTGGGCAAGAAGATCTCGAGCGCAGTCAAGCGCTCTGTCATCAAGGTAGAAGAGACTCTACACATTCGCTCCAAGTCTGACACAGCGACACACACGAATGGCGAAACGGATCCATTGCTGAAGCGCCCAGCATCCTCCGACGACTCAGAGGCGGGGATGGCGTACGAGCCCAAGCAACGAATTGCTGCACCCACCTGGAGAGAAGTCATGAACCGACAGGCTTGGATCAACCTGATAGTCTACACTTTGCTTGCGATGCACGCCATGGCCTTTGATCAACTCATCCCAGTCTTCATGCAGCACGACCCAATTGGCTCGCCCGACAGCACACCTTACGAGTTCCCTCTCAAATTCGCTGGCGGATTTGGCCTGAACCACTTTCAGATTGGACTGATGTCGACAGGTTACGGCATCGTTGGTAAGCATAGCTCGTAACCTGTTCCCGGAACAATACTAACCCGCTCACAGGCATGTTCGTTCAATTCTTCGTCTTCCCGCCTTTGGCACGAAAGTATGGAGTGCTCATTTGGCTGAAGATTGTTGCGATTGCATTCCCAGTAATCTACCTGCTCACGCCCTTTACCGCTCTCCTGCCGACCACGCAGAGCCAGGTTGCATGCATGTTCGTCGCAATGATGCTAAAGTGCCTGTGCGGCATCTTTGCCTTCCCATGCTCGACAATCCTGCTCACCAACAGTGCATCAAGCTTACGTACACTCGGAACGCTGAACGGCATAGCAACTAGTGCTTCAGCTGTGGGCAGAGCAGCCGGACCTGCGTTGGCTGGCTTGGTATTTAGCGCAGGTGTCAAGAAAGGCTACCTCATTGCGCCGTGGTGGTTCCTGACAGCCATCGCGATCATCGCTGCCATTCCTGTGTGGTGGCTTGTGGAAGGCGAAGGTTTTGGCGGTGACGATGAAGTCTCCGACGACGAAGACGAGGAAGACATCGAAGAGGACCTGCAGGCTGCAGCAATAGAGAACGGAGCTGAAGCTCAAGGCAAGAACGTCGTGCCTGGACCAACTCCTAATGGCGTCTTACAGCACGACCACGAGGAAGAAGAACAACAAGAGAGATCTTATGGTGGCCTGGCACCACTGACCAGGACGAACACGACTGCTTCGACAGCTATGATGAGCGATGCCGATGATGAAGATTACGACAGTAGAGGAGGCTCTGAAGTTGGCACGCTAAGCCGGACACGGAGCAGAAGAGCCTCAGGTGCCGCTCCGTCTGATGATGTGGCCTCACCTACACTGTCCAGACGCAACTCCAGGCGTGTCATGCGACGGATGTCCATTCCAGTCATGGGTAGCGCCAGTCGACGCTACAGCAGCAATCTTGGGCAGTCCTTTGGCTCTGCTGGTGGTCACTGATGGGCTGTGTTCTGCTTTAGGTGCAAAAGCCTTGCTTTCTGTATTGCGAGTCACGGTAGCGAGGAGTTTCGGTCATCTGTATCAATGCTAACAGGACTGTGGAATACAATAACAATTGACAAGTGGCCCAACAGTCTCCATTTTCAAGACCTTTCTCCAATGGGACCACGACTGCAAGCTGAAGAGCATAGTGCCAAGCAACTCCAGGAGAGGCGCCTTTGATGTTCTCATTATCTTCGCTCTTTGCAGCGTGAGAACACCCCGAGGATCTTGACAACACGGAACGATCAGCAAGATGACATCAAGCACCAGGCATTCAGGCATACACTGTCGGCTTACGCGCTGCATGCATCGAGATGCTCTGTACTGGAGGGAAAGAATGCAAGTCGACAGCAACGAAGGATGAGCAGACTGGCCAACTGCTGAAAGTGCAAAAAGAAATTCGACGATAACCCGTACATCCGGACGCAGAGCGCTGTTGCCAGCGCTAAGCGCAATCCTTCTGGTTGGGAGAGAACGCAGCCATTACAGCTATTTACGCTCCAGAGGAACGACGTTCTCAAATTTCCCCTTCTCTTTGGTCAGTCTCACTGTGCGAAGTTGACTGCTAGTGTCAATTCGCTGGTTCCAATGGAACAAGAGAGGTTCTGACGAAAGCTTAAGGTAATTGCCAGATGCGTTCAAAGTTGAACTTGGTTGTCATAACCACTTGACCACGAAGCCTTGTTGCGATAGTGGGGACTTTGGCTTTCAACAGAGCTATCTGCCTCATATGAGGGGTCCACAGCAAGAGTGCTGTCCGGCACACAGCCAGGGAACTGTGGCACGATTGCTTGTCGCGCATTCCGGACAGAATGGCGCCACGAATGATCACAGACATGAACATAAAGTGGAGACTGATATGGATCTCACGAGCATTTGAATCGCGAACGACGCACTGGTCTGCCGCTACATCAAGGACGACTGTTGAGAAAGAATCAGATGCTCAAGTATGTGTAGGCTCATGGTACATGGCGAGAGACTAGTAATGCTGTCTATCTAGTAAATGTTGCTCTATGCGAAGGAGGAGCGAAGCAATCGCCGCCTCTACGGGGGATTTCACGTGTCGCCTCAACGATGCGCTGCGAGCGTCATCTTAGATGAAGAGCAATGCGAGTGTTCACAAACGTTATCTATGCCAACGACTCACAGGTGAACTACTAGGCCAAAGACGACTGTGGAAAGGAAGTCCGGCATTGCAAGGACATACTCTGATAAAGCTGGGAACAAAGCATCCCTGGTTACATGTGACATCGATCTAGCTGAACACATGGAGCGAAGCAATGCAGCCTTTTCATCACCCGCCTGTCTCTACCCCAGAGCAGCACAGGGATCTCGAATTCTACAACCTGCGGTACCGGCAGCACAGTCACTCGCGCGCAGTAAAGCCATCACTCCATCTGGCTGGACCTTCACAGCCAGGAGACGAGCCTGTCGCTCAGCCGAAGTCAACCTCGATATCGTCCAGCCCAATATCCCCTCCGAAGTCATCGAAAAGGTCTAGTGCATCGACCCATCGCCACTCTGCAACGACGACCCAGTATCGGGCCGATCATAGTTCTCGTGCGCTACCTTCTCATCAGCAAGCCATTCCCTTACCTCCACCATTCAGTCCGGAACAGCAACTTACGCTTTCCCTTCCCCTCAAGCTTCGGATCTGGCTTGCTCTCCTTCTTCTTGACGAGCTTCTTCACACCCGCTACGCCCTTGGAAATGGCAGTGCCGGTCAGCTGGTAACCAATGACTGGCATGTCGAGCACGTCTGGCTTGCCGCCGTTGTCCTTGATTACGTCCCAGTGAGCACTGCCGGTGCCGCCGGCCTTCTTCTCTGGCTGCTTGTCTTTGTCGGGTTTCTTGGTGAGGGCGGCTTCGGGGGCCATGGTTGGTGGTGGTTGAAGGAGAGAGTCGATGGGGTTGAAGGAGGTGAGTCTGCTTCCCAATGCTGAAAGTTATGTTTGAACTCATAGAAGAAGACCGTGGTCTCATTTTGGGTAAAAGTGGCAACGGTAAATACACGAAGGTCAATTCAGCGCGTTGTAGAGCTTCACTTGCCACTCTGGCAAGCAGCATTCACCTCGTGCGACACATTCTCGACGCTTCTGCTACGTCCCAAACAGCTCCGCGATGGAAATGAGAAGGTCCCAATGGCTGTTTCCGTGGCCGCTGGGGCGTCAGAGTGTGATTGGTGCTGGACACAGCAATGTTCGCGTGGTCAGAGGTTCACCAGCAGGAGATACCATTCCGGCAGCAGCATCCGCTACACCTAAGAAAAGGGTCAAGATTGTCGAAGTAATCCCACCGCGATGAAAGCGCAGCTGCTGGCAGCGAGGGGTGGATTAGGAAATCGAGCGTTCAGAAGAAAGGAAGTCGTAGGCACTCCGACAAAGACAAAGAGCCGATTTATGCAACAGCTCGCACGAAACGCAGACCAAGTTTCAACAAGCCATTCGAAGCGTCCCTTCATGCTCGACGACTTGCAGATTACTCCGCAACACGACGACCAAGTTCGACAAGCTCTCGAAGGTCAAACTACACCAACAAAAAAGCAGAGAGTGCAGCAGGAAGAGAGGACGATCACACTTTATAACGACAACGTTCGAAAGATACGTGCAGGCTGCATCCACTGTTTCGAATCCCTACCTAGCCACTCTGGAAGTTGTTTGTCTTGGTCCCATTTATGAGAGACAGCACCATCAATTGCTCGTGAGTGCAACACATCGCCAGTATCGACCATGAGCGACGAAGACTGGATTGAGCTGTACTCAGCTGCTCTGGACGCCCGCGATGCGCGTGAGCAGGTTCACAAGCCTATCATAGATGCTTGTGAGCCACACATTTCTCGTTTCTCATTCTTTGTACCGAATGCTGAAGTGCTTGCAGACACCACGTTGGCCGACCGTACTGCACTTGCCGCCACGAGAACGATATCCAGCACGACGCTTCCAGCAGGCCGAGAAGACCAAGCAGCCGAGCCACAAACCCACCCGACAGCCAAAGAGAACGAACCAGTCAGAAGAGAACGAGATTCGTGTCTTTGTTGTTGTAAAGTACAGTAATCGAACATACACACATATCAGCCGTCTAGAGTCCCGCTCGAACGCCACCGATTCTGCAATGGATGAATGAATGAATGCGCCCCTCACTCCCTCACACCCTTCACCACCTCCTACTATTACTACGTCACATACCTATACAACGGACTTCGATCGCCCATCTCCAGAAGTTGCTGCTCAGTGTAAAACTGCTTGACCTGCTCCGGAGACATCTTATCTCGCTTGGCATTTTCTCTTTCACATAGCCACTTCAGCGTGAGAGCTGCCAGAATACCGCTGATCAGGACAGCTAAAGAGAAGCCAAAGCCAAGCTGGTACTTTGGAGCTTGTCTTGCGAGGAAGATGTTTGCGCCGATGGCCCCACCGAAGTTGGAGAGAGTGGTAGTGAAAGCCATGCCGATGGCTCTGCGCCAGGAAGGGGCGAGATTGTTGGCGACCCAGGCGATGAGGGAGTTGACGCCACATGACACTAGGATTCGAGGTCAGCAGACGATCAGGTAGTGTGGAGAGAGTGGGATACTTACAGCCGGCTGGAATCAAGTACAAGAAACCATAAGTCACGCCAGGGTATCTCGGATGAGGAATAGCCAGCAGAGCAACGTAGGCGATAGACGAAACGGCGTAAGGAATCACCACGAACTTCCATCGTGTCTGGCAACCATCGGCATAAATTGAGACTCCCAGCGTGACAGCACAAGCCAGGAGGAAGACAGGTACCGTGAGCAATTGTGCTTCCCAGGTCTTGTAGCCGAGTTCTTTGATGATGGTAGGGCAGAAGAAGGTAAAAGCGTAGAAGGGAATGGATTGTCCGCAGACAATGATACCGGTGAGCCAGAGCTTAGGGTCAGAGAGGGTTCCGGTGAGGTGCTTCCACTCGAAGCGATCGCCGTTGTTGATGACTTGGCCCTCTTTTGTTCCGGCGTCTTGTTGTAGTCTGCGACGGATGATGTCTTTCTCGCCATCGTTGAGGAAGGTGCAGGTTTGAGGAGAGTTGGGGAGCATCCAATAGGTGAGAATACCGATGACGATTGTGAGGAGACCTTCGAGGATGAAGCTAAGTGTAGAGGTTAGTAGAGTCTAGGAGGAGACTTGGTGAGATACTCACATCCATCGCCAACCCTCATAGCCTGCAATGCCTTCCATCTTTTCGATGCCATATGCAAGAAGTCCAGAGAACGCTCCAGCTAGAGTCGCTGAGCAGTAGAAGAGTGCTACACGGAACTGATACTCGAATCGGCAGTACCACAGCGTGCAGAGAAATGATGCGGCAGGGAAGAATCCCGCTTCGAAGAGACCAAGGAGAATACGGCAGGCAATCAGTTGGTTCTTGGTTTGGACCCAGCCATGACACATCATCGCCGTGCCCCAACAAGTCATTAGAAAAGCCATCCATAGCGATGGTTTGACCTTCTTCAAGACCATGTTCGACGGAATCATGAAGGTGGCGTATGTGAAGAAGAAGACTGTCAAAGCCAAATTGAAGTCGGTTCCGTCCATCTTGAGCGTTTTGGTCATGCCCGCAATCTTAGCATTGCCAACTGCGAGATCGTCAGTATGGAGATTGAGCTATTGATCGTATGTTATGGTACTCACTGTTTGATCGATCCAAGAACGAAAGCAGATACAACACAGCCAGCCAAGATGGAAGCCTCCAGTCCACCTTCCTCAGAATCCTCTTCACCTCCTTATCATGGTAATCTGGCAGGTCTGAATCGTCCAATCCCTTGTGCTCCTCATGCCGGATGAAGGTAGCAACATGTTTGTACGCGTCGCCATTCCCAACGGTGTACTGCGACTTGTCGTTCATGGCTTTGGGCGTAGTTGAAATGTAGTTGACGACACGGAATGGCTCCATCGTGGAGGGAGTCGGCAGATGTTGGTCTCAGGCTACTATCTTGTATTCTCATCGCGGTTAGGGCCGGTCACCGTCCAGCAGCTGTTGTAGGGATATCCACTTTCGTGGAAATGCGAAGGGTCCGGATGATCCGTTCATGGGAGTACTGAAAGGCTCAAAGTCAATTCCGGGTTGATCTGTAGTTCCAACAAGGACTAACCCTGGCTTCGACCTGTCATGTTGCTACTTTGAAGCATAATCCTGGCTTGCGCGCTAAACAGTAACCATGTTCTGAGGCGGTTATGCAACTCATGCTGGTGCAGTTCCGCACCATCAACAACCAACTCAGATCTGTTTCTGTCGTGTTAGTCTCCACAGTACGGTCAGTCTAGCCGAATGTAAGAAGTGGTGCAGTCGCCAGAAGACACCATCGCGCTCCCTTGGCATTGCTCCATTCCTTCATTTCAAGTGCTTGAGTGTGATAAGGCATTGTGCGCCAAGTGCCATTGCACCTCTGTCAAAGCTTTTCCTCCAGCATCTGGCAAAGTTTGTGAGATCACGCCAGCTTGACGAACAGGCCCAATCGCATTGCAGTACCGAGGTTGTCAGCAGCATGCCAACGCAGTGCCTATCTGGGAGTACTTCTGACTGAGCTCGTTGGTACCTCGATAAGGTTGAACTTGATGTACAGTAAGGCAGTTCCATAAGCACTCGCTGGCAGCTGCCGCGTTGGTCCGGAGGATTTGGTGTCCGCCGGCGGCTGTACGTACGAAAGCGAAGGTCTCTTGTGAGTAGAAATCATTGTGCCAGCGTCACGGTTCGTGGCCGCACCGTGCTGTACGCTGAAAAGTGTTGGGCGCGAGTTCTGCAGCTGCCATACCACGCCGATCGCAGCTCCCATGTTGGTCTTGGCTTGTTGACAGGTTTATTCCTGATAGAGAAGCAAGCAGGCCTCGTCCTGGCCAAATTGAGTCGTTTCGTAACGTGCACGGACTGGAGAGAAGTGTTTCGTGCGTACAGGCCTGAGAATAGATAAGTGAAGTAGGAGTCGAATGATCCAATCATAAAAGAACTCGTTCAGCGTCGACATCCGAACTGGGCATCTGATTTAGGCCAAGACGGCTCTGTTGCCGTAGACCATAGCTTACCACGTGGTTGTCAGCGAGTACCTCTGTGCTGGCGTTACCTTACTCGTTGAACCAAGCCTTTGGATAGCGTTCCAAGCCTGTCGTCCATCTCTTGAGAATACTCGTCATAAGCACCATACTGCTCGTCCAAGCCATCACGCCAGGTTCTTGCCATGAGTACCATACTCGTCCGAGCGACTTGATACCAGAGGTTAGCTATGGCTTGGATACATGTGATATGAGCGGCCGGATGATCATTGTTGAGCTTTGGATTTGATTCTCGATATTGTCTTCTCCGTGCTTTGTGGTCACGTCATGGCTCCGGCCATACAGGAGAGGACATGAACACAGCACGTGTCTGATTCGATTCGTGGAAGTTGAGGCTATAAAGGCACTCTTTGTTGTAGCTCTATGATGTGTCGTTGCAGCAGCGGCCGCATGTACGGGTCAACCTCGACCGACGTTTGACTTAGTAGGTTTTGACGACGACAGTGCTGCCAAGTCTCCAGTATGGCTCCAAGAACGCTTGATGAGACCTCATGCCTACGGCCATCTCAGCATCTCCGGTTTCATGAGAAGAGTGATGCGCTGGCAATGTCCAGCTCGTAAGGTCATGCGTAAAGACGGCCGCCTTGCCATTCCTCGATGTAGCTCGGAGAGCGGGCGCTCGTGGTACCCAGGAAGGATCGCCATGTGGTCGCCATTTGTTTGATGAGACGCACGAGGAAATGTAAAGATGAAGCCTTTGGTAAGCATACCTTGGGTTCAAGGTATATATGCCATGGCAGTCTGACTCCGATAGCGGTTCGAACGGCACACTTGTTCCGGCTTGGTTGTTGCGACGCCGGCATGCGCTATCAAGATCCTCGCTGAGACTTGTTACAGATCGCCATGTGGTCGCCATTTGTTTGATGAGACGCACGAGGAAATGTAAAGATGAAGCCTTTGGTAAGCATACCTTGGGTTCAAGGTATATATGCCATGGCAGTCTGACTCCGATAGCGGTTCGGACGGCACGCTTGGTCCGGCTTGGTCGTTGCGACGCCGGCATGCGCTATCAAGATCCTCGCTGAAACTTGTTACAGAGTGGCCAGTAATGATGGCCGACACACCATGAATGCCAACACCGACGAGGGCCTCCTAGTGAGTACGGCGTTCTCACAACTCCAAGTATGGTGTCATGTAATTCTCTGATTTGCTGCGACCTCTAAGATGCCAGGATTCTCGGTGCTTCTCACGATGCGAAAGAGCGAAGATGATGCTATCGGCTGGGTTCATCAGAGTCGGCAGTAAGAAGCGATATGGTCAATACCATGATAGTAAACGAGGGATTGCAGAAACGCTCGTAGCATCATCAAAACCCTAGAGCGTTCTGCCTTGAGTTTTGTGGCAGTAGACTCGCGTGAGGCGCAGTTCGCATGAGCCGGAAGTGCTGTGCTGCAGAACGGCAGTGATACTGTTGCTCGCCATGTCCTAACATAGCGTGAGCCGATGAGTGCGTAGAAGGCATTGCTGAACGTATCAGCGCACCCCAACTCCGCCGGCTTGACTGTGGTCTGGTAAGCTTGGTTAAGCTGACATAGTCCTGATGCGAATCGTGGCCTGTTCGTGTTCCATATGGCTGATCTCGAACATGCGGTATGAGAGCTTGTATGTTCAATAGCAGAAGCGTGCTCCGAGACAGAGGTGAACGGTTCAGACGAGACTGAGGAGTCTCGGGCTATGTGTAAAGCATTTCGTATTTTGGGTATCTTCACTCATTCCTCATGCTACAGAACGTCAGTAGTAGAGCACGCTGACCACCAACTCCATCGCTAAAGCTCCAATAAAGCAGTCGCATCTTGAGCTAACTCTGCAACCACGCCTCGAAGTACGCACAATTCTGCGGATTGACCGGCCCACCTTCCTTACACACATCAGCTACCGGACATCTCCCACAAGGTGCCTGCGTCAGCCCAGTACCCACAGCATCCTCTTCAATGTCGAAAAGGGACTGGCCAGGTTGTCTGAATGTGACACCTCTCTTCGTCCGATAGCCCCAGTCTCCTGTTTCCTGATTCCAGATCTTCTCCAGCTTGTCATCCCACATGAGAACGTCGAGACAGCCTTGTACTTCGGCTGCTGTCAGGGAAGCGGATTTGCTAGCTTTGATCGCATCGGAGCCTTGGATGAAGAAGTGGATGTTCTCGACTGTGGGGTAGGTGTGGTCTCCGGCGCGGTAGATCTGTTGTGTGAAGTCCGTTTCTGGGTCGAATTTGTGGTGTGAGCGAAGGTATTGCTTTCCCGGTAGTCTGACTGATAAATCCTCGAGATCGGCTGTAGGTCGCTTTCTCTTCTGTCCTGCTCCAGCATCTTTCCCATCATCCTCGATAACAATCGAATTTTCCTTTGCCACCACATCTTTCTTGTTACTCGACTTCCCCCTATGTTTCTTCTTGTCTCCTTCAGCCCACCAACTTGCACTCCTCACATGAAAGACAATCAGATTCAGCATCTCGTCTCTAAAACTTTCATCCAGATCTCCAGCATCAAAGAACGAATTCCCGGTGACATCTTCTGACGGAACCAGATGAAAGAGCATATACACTCTCTGCGCCGGAGCCTTGATGCTCTTCACCGGCTTGATCAACCTCTCACCTTCCAATTTCTTGCAGATCTTCTGAATGGTCGCTTGAGCAATGCCCACCAACTTGTTCTTGATACTCTTCAGCCATATACCCGTGGTGTGACTCTGTTCAATCATTTCGTAGACCAGCCTTTCATCCTTGTCTAGAGCTTTGATGGCTCTTGCCGCGTCTCGCGGACGGACGGACCATCCCAGGCCTCCTTCTGTCTTGAGTGTGCGGAAGAGATGTTGCTTTGTGAGGTATTGGATCAGTGGCAGGATTTCTTTTCTGTCGGTGATTTCCTCGGGGGCGATGTCGAAGAGTTCCTGCTGCGAGAAGGATTTGGTGTAGCCGCCGTGTTCGTCTTGCGACTGGTCCATGACTTTCTGGTACAGCTTTTCTGCCACCGCCTCATGCGGGTTTGGCTTGACAGAAGCCATATCGAAGAAAGTGTGGTCGTGTTTGTGCGGCGTGCACGTCAAGGTTATTGTTATTGGGAGATCATGAAGTCGTCGTGTGTGGAAAGAGGAGACAGAAAGTGAGTCGCATGTGAAGAAGCTTGCGATAAGCTTTCGCTATCTCGGCACGACCCGACCCGACCCGCTAGCGCCGCCGCTTTTCGATGGCAGCAGCAACGTTCTTGCTTCACTTTCCAACGCTTTTCTGTTCTCCTACATCAACATCATGCACGCGTTATGCTCACGATACTGCAAACTATCGCGTGTAATGTGCGCCGGCTGGTCCTCTCCACCCGTGTCTACCACCTTTGGCTGCCGGTGCCAACATCAACGGGTCCATTCTAGTTCGAAAGATCATAGCATGTTTCAGGATCTTGACTGATTGTACATGGTGTAGTCCTTCTGGACGAGAGATCGTGCAGCTTTCTTTATCTCCTCTCTACTCTAGATGTCATGCACAGCCCGAGGGCGCCTCGATTGTCAGCATTATGGCCGCCATGCAGCCTGCCCAAGGCACTCCAGGTATGCCCAACGGGTCGCGGCTTCCACACCTTCCACAGGAGATCTTCGACAAGATATCAGTACACATCACAGGAGTTCGCGACATCGTGAACTCTTACCACGCGTTCCGTGGCTCGAGTCGACACCGCCGGCAGTTTGTTGCAGGACAGGACCTCTTCTCGCCGACTAGTCCAGTACAACTTATGGAGCGGCTACACCAGAATGTCCTCGGCAATCTGCCCCTCTGCATGAAGCTTGCTACTCTCTACGGTCTGGATCTTGACCGGCAATTTCGAATCATGGTTCCTTCAGCACAGTCACTCATCAGGTCGAAGTTGCCTCTCAACTACAACTCGAGGTACTCCCTCATTTGCCGTTTCGGAGCTCAGCAGTTCCCGACTATTTCATCACACGAGCTGAGGCGAGCGATTGCCGATGACAAGATTCGACTGACCGAGCATCTTCTGTATACTTCTCCAAGTGCTGCTACCAAGAACATTGCTTTCACGCGGCTTCTGACTGAAGTTGCTATCAGCTCTGTGTTCGAGCCACACACTTGCCAGGTATGCCTCTCCATTGTGTATTACGGGAGGCACGATCCACGCGTATATCGGCATAGTCGGCTCGTGTTCTGTCCCAAGCATCTCAAGGATCAGTATCGTGCAGGCCTCGTCGGTAAGGACTACGCTCGAGCACCGAAGTGATCGCCGCTGACATCTAATAGACATTACCGCCTTCAAAGCCTTCAAGATTGAGCTTCCAGAAACTTACCAGATAGCGGATGTCGATGGAGCCTACGCATGGCTCGAGCCATATCAGCATCGAAAGCTGGGAGGCAACGACGATGAATACATAAATCATCACCAGGCGGACATCATCGCAGTCATGTTTACAGGAGATCCTGGATCGTCGTGGGTCAGGATGCTGCGCGACAAAGCACAAGGAAACTGGCCAGCCTGCAAGATTCTGTCAGCCGCGCAACGATATCGCGGAGCTATGAAAGCAGTTAGCTTCACGATTGAATGGCTCAAGGGTCGATCTTCGATTGGGGAAGGCACAGAACTACTTGGTGGCATACTGCCTCTCGCACTTGGGCCAGCTATTCGAGCTCTCATCGGTCACGACTACACTGGTGAAGAGAATGCTCCCGAGATCTTCCATATCATGACTGCAACATTCTCAAGTCTCCAGATCGATCTGCCGGAGACCTTGCGAATCGATTCGGCTACAAGGCGGCATAGCTGGGTGATGATGGCTGGAGAGATGGTTGCAGCTGACTTCTTGAGGAGCAAGCTTTGGGAGCACGACAGGATCTCAGATCTTGATCTGCTGAAGCACTACGACATCAAGGTACTCCGCAAGTATGACCCCACGATCTTCGGTCAAGGGATCAGTACCGACCTGCTCGACCAGTATACCTGTACTAGAGATCAGGCGGCGCAACTTCTTAACAGGATTCACGGCTTAGACGAGAGTGAACAGCTCAAGGATCTGAGCTCTAATCAGAGAGCAACGAATCTAGCAGTGTACGTCTGGAAAGGCGCCGGTATCGAGAGATCCATCGAGCTGGCTGGTGCGGTTACTACCGAGATACTCGTAGATCTGGCCAGCATGATGGCTGGTTCAGGTGGTCGCAAAGGTACTTTCTTCGTCACCAAGCGATGGCCGAATATGCCAATTGCTCCCGATGCAATGGTCACGGACTTTGATGAGTTCCCACAGTCCAGACCTTTCCTTGTCCCTGCCACGGAAACTACCAAGCTCACGAAGTCAGATTCTGGGCTGAACGAACTTATGACGCGCGGTTGGAAGCACGTTGACTCCAATGTCGTTTCACGACAGGACAACGTCGATCAGGAGCTCCTACTCAGCATTCGAGACGTCGAAGACGTCCCACAAGCCTGGACAAAGGAACTCGTAGAGAAGTTCTGGCAGCAAGAAGCTCCTCGCTTCAGTCCTCAAGATCTTGCGAGCTTCTTGGCGGGCAAGGATCTCTTCGTCTTCGCCGATGCTGATACGCCTCAATGCTGGAAGCTTCCAAGTACTATGCGCTATTGGCAGGCAGTCTGGTACATCATTCACCCGAAGCTGCAAGTCTCGCTATACATGAGGTGCCTGATTATATCGGTCGGATACAGGTGGAGGGTAAGAAGACCACAAGGACTTGTGGTCGCTTGATGTGGTTTGAGTAGACGTCACCAATCTCCATCCTGTCGAAGCACGACCACGCTTCTACCGAGATGGACAATTCGACAAATTCAGCTTCGTGACCGACATGATCGGCTAGCGTCCGAGCTAGTCGAGCTAGTATAGACCCACTCCGAATGGTATAGATCCACTTGCCGAAGTTGTTCTCTGTATCGTTAAGAACGACTCCTTCTTCTCCTTCTACCACAATGCAGTGCAAGACGCAGACTCAAGGGCCATTCTTCCAATCCGATCTCGCTGAGCCCCTTGATCTACTCTGGCGTATGCTCGTGTACGAGAGCATTTAAGCCAGCAGAATCTAGTATTCTTCGACTTTCTCGTAGTCGCTACGTGCGTAGCTACTTTTCTCTCGATTGCTTATGCCTTAGCGTGTAATGTCTTCGGTACGTGTTGTCCGGCCTAGAAGTTTCGGGCAACCCTAAGACCTAGTATCCGACATACGCCCGTATTCTTGAACTATTCAACAATCACGCTACCACGAAATCAGATTCAAGATCGTAATATTTAAGGCTTATTCAAGACAGCCTGATCCCGATACATGAGGGCTGTTGTCTCTAGAAGTGTTTCATCGTCTGGAACAGACAATGGAGAGCAGCATATTTGTAGACATTTGTCCGATCCTCCAGGTCATCTGCTCCGAGGTGTGCATGTTGAAGGATGGCAGGAGGGGAAAGGTATCGCGTTCGCCTCTTTAGCAGCAATGCCAACTATGTGGCTCCGAAGATCTTCGACGTCGCCGCCATGATCGTGAGCTAATATGGTGCTCTGCTGCGCCTTGCCCACTGCGTATAGTCGCGTCCTTCTCGTGAAAGGCTGCCGGGAAGATCGTGAGACCATGGGTGCGCTACGTAGAATAGACTACGCTGGGCCATCTTTGCGTCTATCGAAGCCGTGTTGATGTGTAAGGAGATAGATGCGTGTCGACGAGCAGTGCAAGACGCGAAGCAGACGAAAGGATGTTCCCATGGTTCGTATCGAATCCGAGCCAAGATTGACCTTGACTTCGCGCTGGCGCTTCCTTCTTCTTCCTCTCATCACTCACCTTCTCGTTATCATCGAACAGCTATTCGAGAGATGTTTCGTCGGCACCTCGGACGCACGACCGAACGAACCCGCAACGCTGATCACCTCGCCACGCCCGCAGTAGTCGAGCAGTATACTGCGCGAGAGAAGCCTCGCAGGAACGAACGCGTCGAGGAGCTTCACGATGGGGTTAATAAGCAGAATGTGGGAGAATAGCTGAATACGCAGAGTGATTAGGCCTGGATCAAGAACGGGAGACGTCTTGAGGCACTGGGACACTGCGACCATTCCGATTTGGTCGACTGTGCAGAGACAATGAGACCTGGCCGGCGAGGCTGTTAGACCGTGCTTGCTTCTATGGGCCATCTTCAAGCCTCTGCTTTGGCATAATGTTCTGCTCCTTGCCTTGGACACACTTGGGATGGAAATGGCAGGTGAGTGTTTCCTGCAGTCACATCCACCACCCTCGAGTAACACTCAGGCCCTCTACTTTTGCACGTCGCACTGGGACTCGAAGGATCGGTACCTGCATAAGCGCGAGCCGCCCTCTTCGCACGCGACACAGCCCAGCCTTACTTCGCCCCCACGGGCGCCTGTGTTGCCTGATGTCGGAGCCGATAGACCATTCAAATATTGCAACTGCTTTGGCAGGTCAACGTCGCGATGCACAAAGCATCAGAGCTCTGATGAATGGCCTGACTCTCGCAGCCATGCCTCACCAAGCCAATGGCATCAGCTCCACGTCGCTCACAGCATCTACTGGAGATACTGGAGACGAT
Source organism: Sphaerulina vaccinii (assembly GCA_022570795.1). Lineage (NCBI taxonomy): Eukaryota > Fungi > Ascomycota > Dothideomycetes > Mycosphaerellales > Mycosphaerellaceae > Sphaerulina > Sphaerulina vaccinii. Next base: position 142,442 of record JAKUDP010000019.1, read on the forward strand.
ACCGATAGTATCAACGAAGAGGTCCAAGACGATGAGAACCCACCAGACTCGAGTCCAATCGACCCTAAAGATGTGGGCATGACCAAGGGCTGCAAGGAGCTGTACAGCGGCAAGCCGGACAGACATGGTGTGTCTCCCCAAAATCACACCCACTGAGGTGCTGAGCTCAAATACAGATATCGCTGAAAGCAGGTTCGCTGTTCGGAGACACTTGCTAATCCTTCACTTTTAGGACACTTCCAGTGGTCCTCCAAGAAGCCGAAAGACCTTGGCGAGCCAGCTGAAGGCAAGGAGAGCGCGAAGTGGGCAATCATCGTGCGCTACAATCGTGTCTATGGCGACCCCAAGAAAGTCCTCGCCCTCCACTCTATTGTCATCCAAAGTCCGCTGCTCAAGGAAGTGCTGGAGGAAGTGCTAGCTGGATATCCAGGCGTTGCTGTCGAGCTGAAGCTTCTCGAGTTCGCTGGTCTTTTCGAACCACTCACCCACCGTTGGCCAGCTCTGCGTGAAGCCATTTCTACCCTAGAGAGTCAAAATGATGGGTCCGACGATGAGCTCACTGCCCGCCTCGAGCACGTCAAATTGCTGGACGAAGTCATGACGCGAGAGTTCTCTGAGATTGAGGAAACCATGAAAGACATGAAACTCCACAGTGTCATCACCTACGAACACCTCTGGACGATCTTCGAGCCCGGGACTCTTGTCTACGCAAGCATTGACAATCAAGATCGAGCCCTACGTCTGCAGAAGTCGAGATACGGTGTTGATGCTGACAATAATGACTGCTTCTGGCTTACGTGCAGCTACGTCGACTTCGATGGCCAGAAATTCGGCACCCAACAGCTCAATATCAAGATCCCACAGTTTGAAGGTGCGCAGGGCATCGAGACTGTCCGCGCGTATCCTCTCGAATTCCATGAGAGCCCCGAAGAGCTCAAGGCGAAGCTCATCGTTCGAGGTGGCAAGGTCGAAGATCTAGCTGGAACACACTACTGCAACTACAATGGCATTGGCTGGGCGCCGAGCGTTACTCAGCCCGGTACCCGCGACAAGTTCACAATCAAGGGTAAGCAAAGTAGTAGCCAGAAGGCATGCCTTCTCTGCAGTGTCTCGCCTACTCAGGCGCTGAGCTTGAGCACAGACACTGATCAGACAACCTGCATTCTCAGAGATACTTGCTAATACTTCTAGTCACTGCTTCTAGGTCGCATCATCATGGACACGTTTGGCTACAACCGCTTCAAGCCCAACGCTGGCGTTTATGTCACTCCGCTCAACGCCAAAGTACCGAAAGCTGCGAAGGTCAGCTATAGCCGACCTGGTAGGGAGACCAAAGCCTCTCTTGCTCAAGCATACCGATTCATGCAGGACCTGCAAATCGAAGACGGAGGTATGCCAGCGGACGGCTTCTTCAACGACGACGCAGAGCAGACCAATAAGCGCCCACCACTCACCGAGGACCAGAAGATGATCTGCACTCCATTTGTACGTGGGTATGCTCTCCAGCAGAAGGAGTGGCTCACATTCTTCGTCAACGCTGTGTCAAGCATAGAGTTCAATGACGATGCCTTCAAGTCCCTCAAGCTGCCTGATAACCAGAAAGAATTGATCCTTGGCTTCACCTCTGCCAAGCAAGCATACCGCAACCAATTCGACGATGTCATCGCAGGCAAAGGTCGTGGCACAATCATCCTGCTCTCCGGACCTCCAGGCGTAGGCAAGACCTTGACAGCCGAATCCGTCGCAGAGAAGATGCAAGTACCGCTATACGCAATGGCCGCAGGAGATCTGGGAATGCGTCCCAAGGACGTCGAACTTGAGCTGCAGAGCATACTGGACATGTGCGCACGCTGGAACGCCATCCTACTTCTGGACGAAGCCGATGTCTTTCTTGAAGCACGCAGCCTTCACGAGATTGAGCGAAACAAGCTTGTCTCCATATTCCTTCGAGTTCTGGAGTACTATGAGGGTATCATGTTCCTGACCACGAACCGCGTCACCTCTTTCGACAGAGCGTTCGAGAGTCGCATTCACATCTCTCTGGAGTACAAAGACCTTGACTTCAAGGCACGTAAGGGCATTTGGGAGACGTTCCTCAACAAGCACAATGATTCCCAAGCTGGTGCTCGAGCCTCACCTGCACGCCCTCTCTCCGGTGCTGCCAAGCTCTACGGCAAGCAGTCGACGACTCTGGCAGTGAGCGAAAACCAGAGCAATTCAGAGGAAGAGGAGGTAGAGGCACTTCACCTGCGCCTTACCCAGTCTCACAAGCTGTCTGAGGCTGATATCAAGAAGCTGGCTGCCATTCAGATCAATGGCCGCAATATCAAGAACTTCTTGAAGACAGCTCAGCTGCTTGCTAGTCATCGCGAGGAAGCTCTCAACATTGAACACGTTGAGACTGTGATTGAGGCTACTCAGCACCTTCACAAGCAGACTCAAGTCTCGAATGAGGCCCGCTCTGGTATTTTCTCGTGAGCAGTAGCTCTCAAATCCCCAGGAAGCTGCGCATCTCGAATCAGGTACCGCATGCCACGAAATCGTCTTAGTGTTTCAGAGATGGAGCATCAAGCGTGGAGTTCAGGAGTTTGCATCGAGCGGTTCACGGTAGCAGGAGCATAAAAGACTTGGTACATGGCGTTTGGCAATGAACTTGCTGAGATATGCCTAGACAGAAGACGAGTATATATTCGCCACGCTAGACGCACGAACTCTTACTCAGGTGCCAACCACGCTAACGACATCATTGCCGTGGTATTGACAGCACAATGCGACTTTCCGGAGACACTTCCAGCGGTTGACAGCTTACGGTCAATGCCCTTCCCAAGCCCTAACATTTCTACCAGATCTCGGAAACAGTCTTCCGATCGCAGCATCATGGTTGATGGCGTAACTATCCCGGACAAGGCAAGCACTTCCTGGCCTTCTCCGACACTGTCGAACAATGCTTACTATCATTGTGCCCACGCAGGATAGAAGTCCGAAATCGGCATAGTGCAATTGATAAATGCCAAGACGGACCTTGCAGACCTCATGTGGGGACAAAGTTGGAGTACACATTCTGTGCAACCACCTCCACGAACTCGCACCTCCTTTGGTACTTGATGTGCCGAGAAGTGGATCCAATCTGCATCAACAGCAGTATCCATATAGTGGCGTTCACTGCCGCCTCACAAGATGGAAGCACAACAAGTCCTCGGCGCAATGCGTCCTTCAACAAACTCCTTCACAAGCAGCTTAGCAGTAGCGACACAAGTCTCCGGTTTCAATCACTGCAACAGCCACTTCTTCGGCAACAACATCAGCCTCTTCGGAGCCAAAATCCTCAACATAGCCGCCGAAGCCCTCTCAGTTTCAACATCCCTTGACACCTCAAAATCAGGCTTCACCCCAGCCGGCACATGGACAGACTTGCAAATCTGCAATATAACAGTAACATACACCCATCCAGGACGAAACGACGCCATCAACATCAACGCTTGGCTACCTCTCCAAGGAGACAACTGGAATGGTCGCTTCCTAGCATCTGGAGGCGGAGGCTGGCTTACAGGACGTCAAAGCTCCTATCACGCTCCCATAGCCGCTTCAGGTTTCGCCACAGCGTCTACAGATGGCGGACACTCCGTTTACGATCCTTCTTCAGCTTCTTGGGCGCTGGATAGTCCTGGCAACGTCGATCTCAATATGTTGCAGACTTTCGCTTCAGTTGCACTTCACGATCTGGCTGTGATTGGAAAACAAGTTACAGAACTGTACTATGGGCGTTCTGTGAAGAAGGCATATTGGGCCGGTTGTTCCACTGGTGGGAGACAAGGACTTATGTTAGCTCAAAGATATCCGGATCTTTTCGATGGGGTTCTCGCGATTGCGCCTGCAATCAATTGGAGCAAGTTCATTGTAGCGGAGTTCTGGGCGCAACATGTCATGAACCAGCTCAATTACCACCCAACACCAGAAGAACTTGAAGCTATCACGCAGGCGGCGATAGAAGTTTGTGATGAGATTGATGGCGTCAAAGATGGCATCATTTCTTTGCCGGGAGAATGCCATTTTAATGCGTCAAGTCTTGTTGGCAAACCGTTCACGGATGCTGGAGGTGGACCGCAGCATGTTACAGCTGAAGCTGCCACAATCGCGAATGCAGCCTGGAGTGGTCCAAGGAGTCCAAGCGGGAAATATGATTGGTATGGACTCAATCACGACGCACCTCTCACGAATGGACTTCTCAATACAGATTGTCATCAAAACAGCAGTGCAACTTTTTGTACTGGAGCGCCTTTCATGATCGCTTCCGAGTGGCTGAGATTCTTCATCGCTAAGGATCCGGACTTTGATTTCACCACTCTGACAGATGAAGAATACTTCGATCTCTTCCACAAGAGTGTACAAGAATACGACAGTATCATCGGCACCTCGGACCCAGATCTCTCGGCATTTCGACAACATGGAGGCAAGATGATAACATGGCATGGCCTAGCAGATCCTCTGATCTTCCCGAATGGTACTTTAGATTATTACAAACGGCTTCTCGACATAAATTCGGAGGCTGCAGACTTTTATCGTTATTTCGAAGCGCCTGGCATGGGACATTGTTCCGGCGGAGTAGGGCCAGCACCTGTTGCTGCGCTCCAGGCTTTGATGGACTGGGTGGAGATTGATGTAGCGCCGGAGACGTTGTTAGCGAGAACGGAGGAGGTAGAGAGGAAGCTATGTGCGTGGCCGAAAGTACAAAGATATGTTGGCGGAAATCCGAATGTGCCTGGGAGCTTTGAGTGTGTTTGACTTCCAATATCGCAACCAAGAAGGCATATTAGTTTGGAGCTGAAACTCGCAGCGTGGTTAGGACCGAGATGCAGAAGTATATCGCAATACGGCAAGTCTCATACGGCAATTCTACTTATGGAGTTTGAAGTTTTCTTGCTTCGCTTCGATAAGCTAGACCTGTGGCAGTCGTCTTCTCTAATCCCACTAGCCCGCAGAGTGGATATCTGTCTCAATCGTTTGATTGACTGCAGACTGCAGCGCAGTCATGGTAGTATCGTCGTCGCCAGACGTGGTGCGGTATGCAAGATGCTAGAAGCTGTGAGAAACAACGAAAGATGATGAGATAGACCAGGCTAGCAAGCTGTTGCGGCGGAGATGCCCTGAAATATAGCGAAAGATTCGAGAAGCAGGGGTTGGAGAGACAGTACAAACAGATGCATAGGTGGCCAAAGGTTGTAGGCGCCATTTGCAAGCGGCTCATGGTTGTTTGCAGGTCGCCGCCGAATGCTCTATGCCTCCTATTACGAAACAGTGTCGTTTGCACACCTAATGCATTCTGGAAAGAAAAGCTTAGTGCGCGCTTGCTCAAGTATTCAAAATCTATGGGTGCCCTGGGCCCAGTACACAAATCACGTATTGCACTTGGCAAGCATTAGAGCACGCAGTCTGGCCATGAGCTGGGACCTACAAATTGTAAGCGGAGAAGGTTACAAGCGGAGAGAGAGGGCATACGGTGCTACATCTGAACAGGCACAGACCGTGTTCAAAGTGACATATTCCCTTGCTTTGCTGGTCGCTTTGTTCTGGTGGAGAAGAATCGTCTGCTATTGGAGCAGGTAAAGCTCTAATTGTTCCTGAAAGGAGCAACAATGTCCAGAGGCGAAGGACTACCTTCATAGTTTCTTGTAAATTGTGTAAATAGTTGACCGCAAAACGATAGTTGGTAGTTATATCGAAGCAATGTGCTGAAAAGACTAAGAGAAATTGAGGGTAAGAGATAGAACGCTGTATTTCGAGGCCAGTCTCTTTCTTTATATACCTATTCTTTAGCAGGTTAGCGAGGCAAGTGTCCAAGAAATCTGCTTGAATATTGATTCGGTGTATAGCCGGCGCGACCTCGTTCTGCCGAGATTTAACCTCGAAAATGTGAGGGCCTTTAGTGCACGATCTACTAACGTGAGCGAGCTAGGGCACCCCAACATTGTTGGCATTGACCCCGGGGAAGGAAGAAGCCAGACTATACGAGTGTTTATGCTTGCACAGTGCGTAAATTTAACAGGGGCTTGACAGGGGCTTGGCAGCGGCTAAACAGCCGTCCTACTATAGAGCCCTTATTGTATGTTGGACAATGGAATTCCCTATCGAGTTCTTTACTCGATTATATATCGATATACCCAACTCCCCGTACGTTTCGAAGGTGCTTTGCCTTAGGGAGTATCAGGGTACATGATGAGGGTGAAGGAACTTGCTTTAACATAAGGGCTCATGTGCAGGGGAAAAAGCTAACACTGCCGGAAATTGTACACCCTCGTGTACTACTTGCAGTTTCCAGGCATATGATCCCAAGTAGCCATCTATGGGCACACTAGTAGCTACTAACAGAGAGTCGCGAGCTTCAACGGACGGCAAATGGCATTGGAAGACCAGATCTGCGCCAACATCATAGCAAGCGCAAGGATTGACCTCGTAGTCATTCGCACCGCAATCGGTCTCTCACAATATTACAGGGTCATATAGACCTCAAGTCGCACGAGGTTACGGAAAATCTTACAACTGGCTAAAGTCTATTATCGGGTATGTGGGGACGAAAAACACTCTCCCTATCTAAGATGTTCGATGTAGGGCTGCTTCTACTTACCGCTTCTGCCAAGGTGGTATCAACCCTATGCTAGCCCGTGTAGGCATCTTGCTTTTACTTACCGCCTCTAAAGTAACATAGTATTGACCATGTACCAACACGACTCCTCGCCAAAGCTTCTCTGTCCGTTATCGGAGAACATTCTTTACCTCGCTTCTTACTATAGTCTATAACATTGCAGCCTTCTAATATAAGAAGGTGTTCAGACTGCATTACTTACAGCACAACTAGTGTTGAATCACCTCGCACGCGACACAATGCTCTTCTTATCTGTTCTCCTTACAATCCTAGGAGTACAGCTCGCGACAGGTACCTTGCTTGCAGTTCATACCTAGGCCAAGGTACTAAGACCCTTCTGCTCAATAGCTTCGTCGACTCTTCAGCCATGTCTGGACGCATGCGACACAGCTGCTGAAGGATGCGCAGTAAACTGCATCAAGACTGGCCGTGGTGGGCCGCCTGATGACCCCTTGAACAGCTCTTGCGGCAGAGCGTGCATTCTTTACCAGGGTACATGCAGGGTACGTATAGCATACTTATGTGTTACTTTCATACTAACGATCATGAAAGTCTAGTTGTGGCTAAGGGCCATTTGGAGCGAGCGATGGCAAGCGAGAACTCGGACCGTGTCCAAAGAGCCGACCTCCGAGGATTGCTACTTGTTGAAATCATTGGGACGGAATTGGCCTGTCTTGATTTTCACAGACAGGTTCCTCATAGCGCTTGTCTCGATTTATTTATTTCAAATCTCGCTGTTTCATAATTGATCTTTATTATTCATTCATACCCCGATATAGCTCCCTTGTGGGTCCATGTGGGTTGTTCCCATCTACTTGCTAACAAGGAGAAAAACCGCGGCCAGTGCCCGGGTGAAAACTCCTTCTACATAAGTGGCCGAAGCCCTTTAGCCAGTGATGCTGTAAAACCATTAGCTGTTCCTGTAGCAGCCAAAGATGACGCTCAATTGTGAGCTCGATGGTCTCTTGGATCGCACGCTGTAGATGACGCGCCTTATTGTCAAGATCTTCATGACACTTGCTCGGCGCTATTTCCAGGCTAGTGATCTTCTGTTCTAACGTCTCGCGTACTTTTGCCCAGTCGGCCCTCTTCCACTGCGGACAGGCGGATCCTTCTGGTTGCGTAGGTATTACCATCTCGATCGAGATCCATCGGACCAGTCTTTCATCGGCTCGGCGAGCGCGCAGATCGTGTTGCGAAATCCTGTGTCTCGAGTCTCGATTGTAAAGGCCTGGTTTCTAATCGCCGATTCTTGGCTGCAGACTTCGATGTCCTGATTCTCGAATTCCAGGTTTTGACTTCTAGGTTGCTTAATCTGGATGTCCGCGCCACTACTCCAAATCCTAACTGCTGGGACTCCAGTCCTGAAGGCAGGCTTACGAATGCACGACTCTTCTGATAGCTCATGATAGCCAAGCGTGCCGCCTATCAACACTTTGGAAGGGAGTAGTAGCATGCGTAGACTCGTACAGTCAGGGTGGTCAATGAACGATCAAGCGTCAAACAGGGGTAGTGTTTGATCGTTTGGCTTGTGACAGTGGTTTGATCGGTTTTGTACTAAACGGCGTTGCAGCCGCTTGTTCGTAGCACTACGTACTGATGCACGGACCTCCTGTAAGTGAATATTAGTGCCCTTTAGCCTCTTGCCTTCACCACACCTCTATACCATCCGGAATCAGCTCAAATTTGAACCAGTTTTTGAGGCATTGGTTGGCTTCTGCCAAGTCGCTTCTTGTGTGCCATGCTTCTGAATTTAGCGTGTGTCCAGCCTTACTAAAACAACGTTCTGCGGCAGTTGAAGAAGCCGGACAGGCTATCAGATCCAGCGCTAGCTTACTGAGTGTTGGAAACTCGGCTGTGTGATCAATCCACCACGATAAAGCGTCTTGTTTTGGCATTGCGGCTGGTGTGTTAAGGTACCGCTCGTATTCATCTGTTACTACCTCCTTAGCCATCCAAAGCTCACTCTCGTAAGCCGTAACATCTCTGCTAGTGCATGAAGTGAGGCCTGTTGTTGTTGTTGCCGTGCCAGTGCCGTAACGCTCCTTGTATTCAAGCCAGAGTTTCTTCACAACACGGCGCGCGCGGTCAGTGAACAACTCGCCAAGTAGTGGAGTTTGAGAGGCCTGAGAGTGAGTACTTTTGCGCTTCTTGTTGCTACCAAAACGAGCCGTATTACGGCGCCGTTTCTTCGCCACTGGATCGAAGCGTAACTCACTCCATTTCTCGTCAAACCAACGCAGTTTGAAGTGTGGATGGAGCGCAATAGAGGCTATATAAGCCGGTGCCCGGTCGGTGAGTGCAAAGTACTTATTAAGCTTCTTCCAGCCGAGCAGGATATATGCCTTGTAGTGTGAGTTTGGCTGTGTGGACAGCTAGTAGATCATACGTGATAGAGGGCTGAGACTGGAGATACTAGTGCGAGTTCTTTCTCAGTTCACATCGTAACCACAGGTGGAGCATGAATGTACTCGCAGAGTGTGATGGAATGCTGCCAGCCACTTCATGAGGACCGCAGTGCTTTCCCATTCACTCAACCAATGTCAGCAGATGTTGGAGATGATCAGCGATGATCAGCGGTGAGTGGATGCGATTCCAAAGAGAGTAAATAATTACGTATACAATTAGTGCTACATACCTGTATCATTCCCAAACACCATGCTGATCCCAAACAATTCCGGTCTAAGCCTTGACAGAAACAGGTGTACCCAAAGTGAAAGTCTGAGTATTTCCACTCAATGTCACCCACTTTATCAGCGGCTCCGATCCAACTTGGTCGTCTGTGAATGCTGAACCACCAGTAGCCGTACCAGGGAACGTGACAGGAATAGGAGCCGAGCAAGTATTTCCAGTCGCGGAGACAGTCACGCCAACAATCTGAGACCCATCCGAGCTGTAATTCCAAGTCAAATTTGGCGAACACTGGTCTCTCGCCATCCTCTGCAAGAACTTCACAGCAATATCATCATGCTTGAGCGTAACGATGGGCCACTTAGTCAACCTTGTCATCTCTTGCGTGACAGTCTCAGTCCAGATCTGAACGAGCGATAACTGCCCAGTCTGGTCTCCGACAGTTGTCTGGTTGACATCATGAACTCGCAAATTGGCTTGGTGGAACATGTACAGATCATGTCTCAGGCTCATGAGGTAGCGAGTTGTGGTACTCTTCTCACCGGCCAGAAGATCGGTGAAGGAACCAGTACCCTTGAAGAGATCTGTCCACTCCTGGGTAGTGCAAGCTGGTAGATCACAATCGTAGTAAATCTTGGTTGGCCATCTCGGCATAACAACCATACCATCGAAGCCATTATTCGCCATCGTCGTGATCAACGGCCAGAAGTCGGATACCGTATTAAGAAGGACTGGACGAGAGTTATCTCCTACAACTGCTGTAATTCCATTATCAGACCAAGCACGAATCGCATCTCCGTTGTGCATTCCCGTGATAGCTGGCGGTATTAGTCCAGCGCCGGAGAATCTTGTGGCTTGAGAGATGCCAACAGAGTTGAGCCAGACTTTATTGAAGTAGATCTCGCGATTGATGTCATCATACGTGGCGTTGTTCTGATGCAGATGGGTGAAGGTGTGCGAGACATGAGCGAACTGGTCGCGGTTGACGGGATTGATGAACCAGCGAGCAAGGTCGTCTGTGGAAGCGCATGCTATGCTCCAAGTGTAGTTGGAAGGGGTTGTTGGCCAGACGGAAAGACCTGAGCCAAGAGGTTTCTGGTATTCCAGAGTGGACGTATCGGTGGAAACGTAGTAGATTGCTGTGTTCGGACTGCAAATATCTCCGTTATTGGTACCGTTTGTCGCGGCGATGATGTCTCCGTTACCATTGTGGCCGAGTTCGAGATAGAAGTTCGATCCTGCTGGGAGACGCGAGTTGAGACCGACTTGCCAATCTGCATGCATTTGGTAGTCCTGAGGTACGCTGCGGTAGTAGTTGTTGGCTGGCGTATAGGTCTGAGTCCGGAGATGGACATCGTCAATTTGAGCAGCAAGGTATGTCTTTCGAGCTCCCACGAACAGTCCCCGGGTCATCCAATGGATGTATGCATGTTGGAGGAAAGCAGAAGTAGCTGACCATTCTGTAGCCCAACCTGTGAAGAAGACCATCTGCTGGCGACCATTGAAGTCGTTGATCACGGCAGCAGTAGTCCTGTTAGGATATGTCCCATCACTCGAAGGTGCATAACTTGCGATCTCCCACGTCGTGGAAGGATCCGTGATTGATGCTGGATAATGCCAGATCGCTTGCGTGGACATACCAGCTCCAGTGTTAATGTTCGCGCCTGGGAAACCAGTGGTGTTTGTGAAGCTGATGAGTTGCTCAACTTGATAGCCACAGCATCCTCCACTCGAGCCGAGAGCCACTGCTCCGAAAGCTGACCAGGGATACGTATCTAGCCTGGTCATCCGGACGCCGAAAGTTCTTTGATAGTTGTAGATGGCAGTGAATTGATCATCGGTAAGTCCAGACGCCCAGCCTCCTGAGGAAGTCTGATAGGACAGTTCGCTGATTGTGATGAAACCTCCGTAGTTTCCAGATGTTGCAGAAGAGTTCAGCACGGGAAGGGTTGTACCTGTCGAAGGCACAAGGAGGACTTCATACGGAATGCTGTAACCCAGCAGACCAGAGTAGCCCAGATACGCATCGTTGGCATTGCGGGCGAGAACGAGGATGGTGTTGCGCACTGTCTGCCCTCCAGCTGTGCCATTTGTTGTGGCATTTGCAGATGCGGACACAGTTGGAGCACTGGAAGTCGAGGAGGCTGTTGATGCGGTGGAGGAGGACGATGTGCTTGTCGACAATGATGTGCTCGAGGACACCGAAGAGGAAGTGCTTGTCGAGGAAGTGCTTGTCGAGGAAGTGCTTGTCGACGATGTGCTGCTCGACGACGATGTGCTTGTTGACGACGTGCTTGGTGTTGTGCTTGTGCTTGCTGCAGAAGACGTGCTTGTGCTTGCTGCAGATGATGTGCTTGAAGAAGTCCGCGATGACGAGCTTGATGATGGTGAAGGACTGGATGAGCTGGGTATGGAGTTTGATGGAACGACCAGTGTCACAACGACAGAGCTAGCGGCGGAGCTTCGTGACGAAGTGGCTGCAGCGGTTGATGTACTCGCTCGGGAAGAGCTTGTTGTTGTGGCTCGCACACTGGAAGTGCTAGTACGACTGTTCAGCTTCATCAGCTCGAGGATCTCACAGCTGGTGACAGAGTGCTTACCTGGTGCTTCTTGATGTGGATGTGCTGACAAGACGAGTGGAATTGCAGTTGCAAGCAAACGTCGAAGAAGCTCCGATGGTGGTGGTGATGGTAGAGACTCCTGTCGTCGACGACAGCGAGTTGGTAGGATTGACGCAGCCACATGAGTATACAGTATTGGACTGAGTGAGGGTCGTTGGAGAGGTGACTGCCCTCGTGGTTGTTGAAGTCGTTCTTGTGCTTGTTGTCGTTTGAGCCTCAGCCAGAGCGCCTAGGACGGCGACAATCGTCGCAATCTTGCTGGCGAACATGATGGCTATTTGTGGCTTCCGGAGACCTTCGGCAAATTGGTATCGAACTCTTGTATCTGATCAGGGAGGCAAAAGTGCCCGAGTTATGCAATGGCAAAGGAGTAACGAAAGTCCAGAGCAAGAAACGAATGATCTCGCTGCTTGGCCTCGCCCAGCGAGCTCGTACAACTGTACTCTATTGCCAATGCCATCTTTACTGGTCGGTGCACTGCGAGGTCCGGTTGGCATACGGAAAGAGTCAGTGGAGGGCCTTGCGTGGCAAAGCCGAAAATAGTGACAGTGGGCATGTCTCAAACCCCTTCGCGGCCTGCTCGACACAGCCTGGACCTCAGCAGCCAGTCTCGAGTCTGCAAATGCTCAGAGAACCTCATGCTGAAGCTAGCAAAATGGTTGACTTCATGAAAAGCCGCGGACAGCAATGCCAAGTATTGAGAGCATATCGAAACTGTCAGAATCTGCTCAAGGTACCAGTGTAGAGCTCTCCTGTCTGGACCGGAGGGTTGCAAGCAAGAATGGAGCCTCAGGACGGCAATTGAGAATGTAGTTCGAGAACTGTGGTACATTTAAGCTCATACCAAAGATCCGTCCAACTCGGCACCTCTCAGATGCCGTACAGTCAGCATAGCCCAGATCCGGTGCTGCACTGACCACGGACGCAGCATTTTATCTGAGCCAGATGCTGGAAGCTTCCGAAGAAGAGTCGTCAGCGATCGCAGATGTTCGAAGCCAATGCAGCAGACTGCCATCTCAGTATGCTTTCAGCAATATCGGAAGATCCTGTTGGGCGTATACAATCCCATTCTACTCGATCAGTCAATCGCCATCGTACCAGATGACCCCTTCGTCCCGTTCGGAAACAAACAATATGGATGATTACATCCGGTCCAGAGATGTCGAGAGCTGCTAAGGGTGCCGGAGAGCCAGGTTCTGCCTCAGCAACTACCATAGAGCTTCTGCAATGGTAGCCTGAGGATGAAATGGAATAGAAAGCGCAAGTTGTGGTCCATGGCTGGCGAGGCTTCTCAGATGTAGGCGCGACTGAGCGCCTTCTGGCACCACAACAACGCCACTGCTGTCAGACATGTGACCAGAGCAGAGCCAGTAGACTCTACTTCGAGAACGACGTCACATCTCGACATTTCCGCCTCGATGAAGTCCACGTGGAAGAGTAAGATGTGGAAGACTCTGCAGAACGCCTCGGTGAAGTCTGAACTGTGCAGACTGACCTTCCTGATCAGGATGATATGCCGTGCAGATCGTCTCTCAACGATAGCAGTAGTAGGATTGCCCTCCTCTTGATAATGATGTCAGAAAGATGATGTAGGAGGTGTTTCCAGTTCCTGACGTGAGATAAATGCCATGTGCCATCCTTCCAGAGTGGACCATCGGCATCAAAGCGGCACACAACATACAGTACCATTCTCTTCTGTATTCAACCAGTTGCCTCTCTCGGACATCTTTCGCTGCAATGGCTTTCACTGCACTTCCGGCCGCACTGGTCATCGGACTTTGCGCAGTGGTGGCAACAGCAGCTCCGTATGCCGAGCCACGACAGGCTGCTACCTGGACACCAGCAATCAACTCAACTTGGCAGATTGTGCTGAACGCACCTCTGCAACTGTCCTCCAGCGCAACAGCAACAAATCCAAATGTCGCCATTTGGGACATCGACATGGAAGGCAATAGTGCTTCCACAATTGCTACACTTCACAAGCTCAACAAGAAAGTGATCTGCTATTTCTCGGCGGGATCGTACGAGCCGTACAGATCTGACTCTGCACAGTTCACTGCAGCAGATATGGGAAACACCATGGAAGGCTGGGAGGATGAGACTTGGGTCGACATCAGGAGTACCAATGTGCGCAATATAATGGCTGCACGCATCAAGACTGCAGCGAGCAAAGGCTGTGATGCTGTCGATCCAGACAATGTTGATGGTTATAACAACAATAATGGCCTTGGACTGACCCAACAAGACACCATCGACTATGTGAAGTGGCTCTCAGCTCAGGCTGCTGCTTCGGGGATGTCTATGGGTCTCAAGAATGCTCTTGAAGTTCTCTCACAAGTGCAGTCTTCCGTGCAATTTGCGGTGAATGAGCAGTGCTACGGCTACGGAGAGTGCGATATGTACGCCTCATTTGTGCAGAGCGGCAAAGCTGCCTTCCATGTCGAGTATCCGAACAGGTCGATTGGCAGGGTGTCGGGAAAGAACCTCAACAACATTTGCTCTGCTGGGAATCTTCCATCGGTGCCAGATCCTACGGTCGTTATGAGCACAGTGCTGAAGAATAATGACTTGAGTGGCATTGTGCAGTTCTGCAATGGTACTGTCACGACCACTCCAACAAAGTAAGCAGGTCCAATGCGGCAGGATCGTGATTAAGCCAGGAAATATTGGTGTAGCTAGTAATGTTGGAAGGCCCGGCCGTGGGAGACGCCTGCTGAGTGTCCAGAGGATGGCGATGTATGATAGACGTAACGAATGTAATGAGCATGATTATGAACGGAAGTCCTCACATTCAGCCAAATACTCAACGTCTTCAGTCCGCGATCAGATGTCCAGTAATAGCCAAGCACCAGACATGTATCGAGACTGCTGTGTAGACCACTTCAATTGATCTTTGGTGCGCAGAGCAGATGCCTATTGTTATAGCATCAAATAGACATCCTCTACATGATCACTCCACATGAGCAACGAAAATGCGCCACAGTGGTATTCGAAGCCTGTGAGCATTTCGCAGCCGGAACGCATCAGATGTCCAAGCCACAGATGCCAGATGTAGCAATGCAATGCCCGGTCGTAGTGCCATACATAGCTTAGCTTCACACCCGCCGGCGAAGCATGCTTGTACAAGGCTTACATAACGCCTTAAGTGCACTGGCGCGGTCTGGATTGCTTCGCTTTCAGCACGAGGGGCAACCCTAGCTGGAAGATGGCAGCTGAGACGCTGCAGACTACTAACTACTGGCCAGAGAGATGTTGCCAGCCGTACTGCAGTATCGACATCGCAGTTGTCGAACACGATACATGACTTTGCATCAAGCACAATCGACTGTACCGCGCGCGAGCTAACGTTACAATCTGCTCATTCAACCTCAGGGTCATGCTGACTGAGACAGTAGTATTGCTTCGTCCTCCATGGCGGATACAACTCTGAAGATTCGGCGATGCCTTTCGCGTAGATACGATGATGCAGCAACAGAAAGCTTCCATCTATGGTTCTTGCGATCAAATTCTGTTGCGGGCCGTCCAGGTATACGCACGACCGACTGCCAAGGAACGAGATGCTTGTTCGACGTGGGCTATCGGTGTCTGAGAGCTCCGTTTTACTCCAAATACTGTCTCGGATCTTGCTTCTAGTACTGCGAACCTGCAGCAGCAGCTCGCTAAAGGCAACACGCCGTCCATTACCGCACCCATAAGGCCAGGATGAGGCTCTGCAGCGGACCATCGCAGCTGACCGTAGCTCCGATCTGACCTGATCGATTTGCCTCTGGGCCTTCGCACACCGGCCTAAAGGTCGATCGGAAAGCCCGATGTTACTGAGAAAGATCTTGCCGTAGATGTCATATACCACCGCTGCGCCTCTGTGCCAGTATCATCAACATTGTACAGCTACACTCCTCTCACACTCATATCTTGGTATAACAGTCCCTCTCTTGCATGAGAAGTACGTTCTTTCGACCCATATCAGCTTGTAAATCAATCGGCACCAAGATGCCTTCTCAACTCAGATCAGTGGCTTCGCAGTCATCTCTTCTTTCCGTCGCTAGCAGTGACTACACACACCTGTCTAGCGCGTTCTCGAGCAGACCGAACACTCCTGGATTTGCCCTGACAGACAGCTTTGACTACTTCGCACCACAAGCAATACAAGCAGTCGAGCCAAGCCAGGAGCATCTTCCAGTATACGACAACAAGAAGTATGTCATGGTCGTCGGCGGCCTTGGCTACATCGGATCACACACCACACTCGAGCTCCTCCAGGAAGGCTACAATGTCATCGTTGTAGATGACCTCAGCAACTCATATGTCAAGGTCCTGGACCGAGTCAAGCTGCTCGCACAACAGCATTGCCATAACAACTCACTGGTCATGCCAACCATTCGCTTCCATAAGCTCAACTACCGCACATCAGCGATGAAGCATCTCTTCGAGATGTACGAGGCTTGCCACTCCACTATCACTGGAGTGATCCACTTCGCAGCATTCAAGTCTGTCTCAGAATCAATTGAGAAGCCACTTGCGTACTACAAGAACAACATTGCTGGTTTCATCGATCTCCTTGAGACAGTCCAAGATCACTGCATCAAGAACTTCGTCTTCTCTTCTTCGGCCACAGTCTACGGCGGGAAGTCCAACCTTGGAAAGCCACTCCGCGAAGATGATCTCGTCCACTTGGACGAAACATACACAGATGAGAATGGCATCGAGTGTGCTCGTGCCAATGGCATCACAGGCATTACCAACCCATACGGCCGCACAAAGTACATGGCCGAAGCCATTCTTGCAGATGTCGCCAAAGCAGATCCTTCAATGCGAATCACAGCTTTGAGGTACTTCAATCCAGTCGGCTGCCATGCCTCAGGTCTTCTCCGCGAGGATCCGAGGATGAAAGCTACAAACTTGTTCCCAGTGATAGCCGAAGCTATGACAGGTGCTCGACCAGCTTTGGACATCTACGGTAGCGACTGGGACACTCGCGATGGCACTGCTGTACGCGACTTCATCCACGTCGTCGATCTAGCGCAAGGACACATCGCTGCAGTCGCTGCAGCCAATAGCCCAAAGAGAAAAGATGCTTTCAGAACATTCAACCTGGGTACTGGCTCGGGCATGACTGTGGCAGAATGTGTCTCGGCTTTCGAGCAAGCTAGCGGCAAGAAGGTTCCAGCACAGATGGCTCCAAGACGAGCCGGAGATGTGGGCAGCTGTGTTGCTGCCACCAGTCGAGCGGAGAAGGAGCTTGGATGGAAGACTCAGAAGTCGGTTGACGATTGCGCGGCAGATCTGTGGAATGCTTTGAACCTTGCTGGGAAGGTGTAATGTTTCTGTTGCTCGAGAGTCGTGGACTTTCTTTGGGTGTGCTAGCGTTTGAGCGTAATGAACCACATTCCTTCGATCGGATGGTAGGATAAAAGACTGTATAGCTTGTACCACAAATCAATTCTTCCTATCTCTGATCTGTGATCGTCCGCGCTTCCATGATCTACTCTTGCTCGATCTCTAGCACAAAAGCGATGTGGTGCTGAGTCCAGTGGTTGCTGTAATCGAGCGGCGCAGCAAGGAGCCAGGAGCTGATGTTCTCTTCTTCGACGGAGCGGAGCGTACCACAGGTCCAGATCTGCATTGTTTCGGAGCAAGGCTTAGCGTACCAGTTGTGACAGTCACGAGACGGTGCCAAGTGTAGATATTCGTCTGTCAACCCTACGATTGTGCTTTGCAAACGCCGAGTAGCGTCGTACTCGTTATGGCGCCGTATACAATCGAATCTGAGAATATTTGTACTGCACTTGCTGTGTGCGTTGCAGGCCTGATGTTTACAGCTTGTCTGCTGAGCAATATGATTAGGTTTGTTGAGCGCCAAGAAGAGGATTCGTGTCTGCGTGTAGCTCGCGGTGGGTACCAGCTTCTGTGCTGTTGACAAAAACACTCGAAGCACATTCGTTGCATTGGTAATTGAGCACGTCCAAAGGTTGAGCTGTCATGCCTCAACGACATGCTAATCGTGTGAGCACATCTTACTCTTCTGCCATGGCATCGATGAAGTCCTTGAAGCCAGCGCCGAATTGCTCATAGTATCTTTCGCTGGAATCTGTAACAAACAGATACTGTGCTCGTTTTCGTAGTTCGCATGTCGTTTTCTTCACAGCATTGATGGCCACAGAATGTACCATGTAGCATGCCTTCTCACGATCGTAGTTGACAAGAAGCTTGTTTTCTTCGGGATCGGGCTGTAGAAGGCGTGCATATGATTCTTCGAAAACTGCCGTGATCTCGGGTCGCCTGCTCTCGAGCACAGTATCTGGTAAAGTGCCTGGATTGTGGATGATCTGTGGCCCGCATCAATACTCAGTGCCGTCGGTTGGCACGAGTGTAACGTACCAGTCGTTCGCCAAGCATACCCTCGGTAGCCTTCACTTCTTGATCGATCTTCGTCAGATAGGTTGTCTTGAACTGGGAAGACACATTTGGCGTTTCGTCGAAGAAGATACCCGATACATGCAGGCCTTTGACTCCATTCTGTTGTGACCACTGAGCGTACTGATGTACCTCCTCCACAACCTCAGCGACGTCTCGATTGCAGTAATCGACTCTGACATAGCCCACTGTCGTACAATTGGATCTTGCATTGAGCTTCGGCACTTCTCGTAAGTAGTCCAGATTTGGCCACCACGGTGGGCTTCCAGGTCCACTGTTCGGGTTCACAATCACAACAAAGTCCAGATTAGGGTTGGCATCAATACTGCGTCCGATCAGTATGGCGTGACGATGACAGCGAATCCGCATGTACCCACGCGTCGAGAAGTGGTTGCCACGTTGAAGAGTTCGCGGGATAGATGTAGAGAGGGATGAGGCAGGTCGACTTTGGCAGCTTGTTGCCACCACTAGACTTCCTCAACTTTGCAAAAAGACCCATGATCGACCCCGAATGCCGCAATATACATTAGATGTCGATATAAGAACGAATGTGATGTTGTCCAAGCTGTTGAGGAGGAGCAAATTCAAAAAGTCCAGGCCCCTCGAACACAGTATACACAATAGACACACCTCGACCACATCACGTGGACGTGGTATTGCCCGCGGAGAACAACATCGCGTCGACAAACGCGTTCCAGTCCTTGCCAAAACTACCATAGTAATCCTTCTTGTTGCTCGTCACGTACAGATACTCGGCGTGATAGCTCATTTCCGGTACGAAGTCCTTCAGATCCGCAGAGCCTGCTGAGTGCACGATGTACGCGCTTTTGGACCTGCTCAGTGGCGATTCTTCCAGAGATGAGCGCAAGTCGCCATACTTGGAGAACGATTGCTCGAACGTGACTGTAATGTCTGTCGTATTCAAGATAAGGCGTGGGTCGACAAGCATGCCAGGATTGTGAATGACCTGATGAAAAGTGAGTGTGTTGTTGATGGAATCAGAAAAGTGTTGCTGACCGTGTTTGGTGACAGAAATCCACCCGAGTTCTTGGCATTATTGTTCATGGCCTCAAGCTGCAGCAAATTTCGGTTCGAGTAGTAATATGCCGCCTCATCGAAGAAGATGCCATGCATTGCCAGACTAGAGTCATTGCTAGACCAGCTAGCATATGTCTCGACGTCTTTTGCTATGTCGGATATGCTTCTGTTGCCATAACCCGTGCCTGGAGATATGTATCAGCACAACGCACTCGACAACACTGCGTCCAATACAGTACGAGCGACTTACGGACATACCCAACAGTCTGGACATTGGAATAGCTGTTCAGCTGCTGTATCCCAGCCACGAAGTCTGCTGCAGGATACGAGTCTTTTCCTGGACCACTATCCGGATTGATGATCACGATGAAGTTCACATTGGTGGTGGAATTGATGCTGAACGTCTGATCAGCATCGCAACTATAGCTACAAGTGGAATGGGAATCTTCAAGGTCATTGGGACTCACGCTGCATATAAAGGATCCCATGTGTACTTGTCCTCTGGGTACTCATACAACGGGAATAGCACTGTGGCAGGCAGACCGGAAGAGTGGCTCTTGTTTGTCCTCGACAATACCACTGCAGTCGGTACTATGATGAGGATCAGGACGACCACAACTGCAGCTACTATGATCCACCTTTTGCCATGCGACCTCGTTCGCTGTCTGCGGAGCATATAGGAAGGCGCCTCCATGTTGGGATATTTCTATACTGCAAGCCCACAGCAGCAAGTCAATCAACGCCACAGCACTTTACGAATGCCAAAAACACCCGAGTTCAAAGGCTTGTGTAGAATGCCTGAATCATGCTCGCCACTACAGCGACAAGTTGAGTTTCAAGAATATCTGGAACGCGGCAAGAGCTGCCCTACCAGCCCCAGACTCCTTCCATCTCAGGATGCAAACTCTTCCTCCGCCACGATCCGACAATATACGATGCCACGCAAATGACACAAGGTCCAGATCTGATTGCTCAATTCTCCGGTGTTTGATCTCTCATACACCTTAAGGTCCACAGCTCCGACATTTCCGGAACCACTAGTCGCGTCTTGCACCACTTCACGACCTGCACAGCTACACGACAACATCTTCACGAGCAAGTTAGGTCTGGCAATGCGGCTGCGTAGACGATGTACCCACAATCGATTCATCCACGACCGATATTGCCAAAGGGTGAACTCGATCAATGCTTGCAAAGGCATTGCGTAACGAGGTTGACCCTTGCATTCTCGAGAGCACACCAGGGCGTGCAGTCTGTCTGTGATCACGAATTCACGATCTGCTAGCTGCTAGTCGATGATGCATACGCAATCGCACAGCCCGCCGAGCTGCTCGGGCGATGTCAGGAGCAGCAGGCGAAGAGTTGAGCTCTGGTGGCAAGCGAGCAAGCTCAGCACTTCGTCTGTTCATCGACAGGCACGAGTATGAGGCTCTTCCATTAGTGTTTGTCTTGCTGGTACTGCCTTCTGTACATGTGCTATTCGACAAGGAGCAAGCTCCGGATGAAGCTGGACGTCTGCCCATCATGGGTATCGAGTACATTGGGTTGGAGGCCGTTGGCTGGCACGTGATGACCGAGAGCTGGCATAACATTGTATGTTGTCTATGATGTTGTCACTGCTGCCATCCGAGGACATATGTGTTGACCTGTTGATAGATCCTTGCTTGCTTTGCTTTATTTGGGCTGCTTTCGGGTCTCACATACCTCATATATGTTGTTGTCACCAAGACGCGTCGGAAACGGAAGAGGGAACGAGCAAAGGTGCGCACAGTACCCGATGCTGTGACCAAGTTCCTCGCTGGCGTGAAGAGCAAAGCGCAGTCTGTCGCGCTGGACGTGCGATCGAATCAGGACCCTAAGACCTTTGGTGTCTATCTAGGAAGCTTCGCTACGCCACCATCCCCTCTGGAAGCAGATCTACTGAGGAAGTGGGATGTTATCGTTCTTGATCCATCCCAAGACGGTGTGCTCAATGCGACCGCATCGCAATGCGCATCTGCACAGATACTGGGCAGGATTGATGTCACATCTGTAGTGGCACGGAAGAGCACGGACAATGGAGATGGATATGTTCCTTCGCTGACTGCGATTACGGACTTCGTGTCGACGCAAATGCGGGCCTACGATCGTATGTACTCGCCGCTTACAGCCATACTGCTTGCCAACTGGCAACTTCACCTTCCGCCGATCATATGCCAGGAGCTCATCAAACATTTCAAAAGCTTGAACTTCGACGTATATCTTGAAGTCTCAGAGCCCGACTTTCTCACAGACGAAGAGTGCCGTCATATCGGGATGGACCTCATTAAAGGTTTGATCTGCAGGAATGGAACTATACTACGCAATGGCGAGCAGCGAGACTACTACCAGATGACGAACATGCGACGGGCACAGCGAGCATTGGCGAAGCATCTGTCTCTCGGTGGCATAGTGTTTGCAATGTGGGAGACAGTAGACGACATTGACAGCCTGTCGCATTCAGTGGCCAACAGAAGCTACCTGTGGTCACGGTTCAACACTGCATTGAGCTGGATAGGCTCAGAGGGTGCGCTGAAAGATGTGACCTCGGCGGCAGACGAGACGATACCCGGCATGCCTCTTGGTGCACTGATGTGGATGAAAAGCAACGATGTTATTGCCATACATGATACGTGGCGGCTCAATGATACGATTGTCGAAGAGCAATGTCATGATGTGGACGCCTTCGCTGGACTTAAAGAGTTTGTGCCAGGGCTAGAGGAGAGATTGAAGCTGTTACCAGCTGAGGCAAGACATGGACAGGGGAGTAGACCGTTGTCTGTCATTGGAGCTGGCTTCGACACCAGCAGTCTGCAGCTTGATCCTGACCAAGATGCGTTATCGTTCTCGCCAGAAGGTGCAGACTACACCGGTCTTGGCTGTTTCCAGCTTGGATTGCCGGCTAGCGAACACTCTTTCGGTCTCCTGCAAGCAGGACAGAAGAAACTTCGCGATCTCAATATGCTCGACCGCCTTGGGCAAGAGGCGCTTCAGGACATCGGTACAAGGCTGCGGCCTCTACTCGAGCTTAGTGAGAAGTTCCGGGACTTCGCGGGCATGTCATCATGTATTGCAGAGCTTCTCGATCTTCTTGCAGTCAGCGATGGGCAGGACACGGATCGCCTAAGGATATATATGGGGATCCACTCTGGTTTCCATAGAGATACTGGCGAGCAGTACTGGGGACTATACGACAGTGGCTTGCTGTCACGACACGAACGAAGAGGATCACATCCTGGATATCTGGATCTTTTCATCTCTCTACGAAGCAGCGATCGAGCTTTGACAGTCTTACACACATGGCTGTCCATGAAGCGATTCTCCCGAACGCAATGCCTGAAAGCCGAGTGGATACTCGGCGAGCATGGCAAGAAGCTGGACGAAAGATGGGAGCTGCCGAAGCGAATGGTAGACGATATAGAGGGGCTCTCGCCGCAAGAGCTGATACTGCTGCTACAGCGGCTGACTTTTTCGGAAGATGAACGTTCAGCTGGCATCACAGCAAGGATCATCAGATTAGGGCGTCATCAGCTCCTCGAGATACCGACTCGAGACCAGCTCAGGAAGGAGAACACTGCTCAGTACGTTCGAGGTGAACTGAGAGTAGAAGAACTGATCAAGAATCGCATCAGCTGGTACCGCGACCAGGGATGCCAAGTCCCAGATGAAGCTGCAGCAGTTGCGGTCTTCAAAGGCATCGATGAGCGTTTGCCGAAAGTATTAATGCGCCAAGATGCAGGACTGGTGGAGAAGATCGAGTCTGTCCTTGGGAGAGTCATCAAGAAGAACCGCATTGATGCAGCCACGGACATCTTCGCAATGTCCGTCTTCTGCGCCTACCGGAGACTGGCTTTGGAAGAGATCTATCTGGAAGTATTGGACCGCAATCCTCTGCCGAACAAACAGACACCCGATCAGGCTGCTTGTTTTGCAGAAATGTTTGGCACTGGAAGTCAGTGTGAGACTTATCTGGACATGACTTCGAATGTGCTTGGACGCATCCTGGCAGACAAGTTCCAAGCTTACTATATGAAACATCAACCGCCTCCTCGGAAAGACGGCAGCACGGAATTGCCAACATCTTACGCTTCGAAGTCGGTTGACGAGGATCCGGATGCTGCACGACCATCACTTCCGATCTACTACCAGGTCACATTCCTTGGTATCTTCGCTGTACCCGCGCTTTTCGACATCCTGATGCTGACCATTCTGGGCCGTGGTCTATACCTCAGCAACTACATGACCCAAGACGAAAAGACATCTGCCACAGCTGGTCTTATGACGGGACTTTTGCTGTGTGGCGGCATTGGAACTTGGATCGGCTACGGAGGCTCATACTATCTGCATGCGATGAGCTTTCCAGCAATGAACATGTTTGTGCTCACAAGGTTCGTGGCTGGTGTTGCCCTTCTCAGCACAATCAGCGTAGTGGCTTTCATCGTCGTCGGAGTAGCCCACAGCTGGTATGCTGGGTTCATCTTCGTCTTCTACTTTATTGCACTGGATACATACCTTACCATACTGGCGACCTTGGCGATTTACCAATTCCCTGGCTTCTTGTTCCAGTCTGGACGAAACACTGTGGTAATGTGCTTGCCTATCCTGTTCATCTCCCCGATCATGACGCTCTGGGTGCACCACGATATCGCAATCTATCCTTGCGTCATCACGTTCTTCCTAGTATGCCTCGTACTTGGCACACGGGAAGTTGTCGCGAACTGGGGAACATGGTATCTCAAAGTACCCACTATCAGCGACACTGAGGTGGTCGGCTACTACATGAAGGTTACTCCACCAGAGAAAGTGCCTGAGATATCTGATCTTGCTGCTACGCCTCTGCCTCGGAAAGCTTTCTTCGCTGCTTTGGAGAAGGAACGTAAGAGGTGGCCCTGGCAGAAGTCTGAAGCCGACGCATTGATTCTCAAGCATGTCGCCGGCTATGATGCTACTGTCTTCCTCATGGACTGGTACTGCAAGTACTCAAGGACGGCATCGCCATATCCATATAGTCCGACCTGGAACCTGATGGTCAAGACTGCGATCGATACACTGCGAGACATGCAGAAAGGGCTCAAACTACACAATGCGTTCATCCATTGGCGGTTCGGAGGTGATGAGGTCTGGTGCGGAGTCCTTTACTTCCTCATAGCTTTGATGGACAAATGGGTCACTCTTGTCACAGGAGGCAGGATCACCGGGCTTCTTAACGCTGGCAGTCCTGTCTTTCGCCTGGCAGTCGGATTCAGTCTAGCGTACTACCTGGTCGCTGCCGTATGTCTCGATGCTGTAGCCCAACCACTCTGGCCGAAAGCGAACAAGAAGACCGATCAGCCTCTCACTTCGCTGGCATTCCTCAAAGAAGCCGCTGCCAATGATGCCAAGGCAAGACGGAAGCTCTACTGGACGAACTGGCTTAAGTTCTTCTTCTCGCATTTGTGGGGATTCGCCGTGAGCTCTGCCATGATCTGGACATTCCGGTCAAGTGCTCAAGCTCTTATACTCTACATGGCCTATGTTGGAGCCTACTCTGGCCTGCTGATGTACCAATACAACCGAATATACTGTGGGCCTAAGGCGATGAATGATCTGACCTTTGCCGCCATCGGTGGTATTACTGTCGGCTGCTCACTCCGAGTATATGCGCCTATGTTCTTGTATGGTGCCGTGATCGGTCTGGCGACTGCAACATGGCTTGCCGCTATCCTTTCGTGGAGAACTGCAAATGTAGGCTGGCCTAGACGATTCAAGGACGATGCCAAACAAGTCATAAGTTCCGAAGTGTACTCTTACAGCTCTGTAGGACCCTGGCCGCACTACTCGCAACGAACATTGTCTGAACTATATCGGGACATACAGCCTGTAGGAGAACTTGTCAGGATTGATCCCAAAGATGGCCTTGGAGCGGCAGCTATGCAGTTGATCCGCCACAGCGTTGGTGCAAAACGAATACCTGCTATCGACGCCGCTTTCCCGAAAGCTGAGCAATTGCTCAACATGGCCATGATATTCTGGAAGCAGGAAGCTCTGACGATTGATCTGTTTTCTGCACGGCACATCACTGGAGATCAGAGGAATCTCAGATCATTGGCAAAAGTGACAGAAGAATATACTCATCTGATCCTCGTTATGCCACGATATGTCGAGCCAGCACATCAAAGCCAGATGATAGCCGAAGCTGTTGTACGCGCCACTGCAGAAGCAAAGTTGGCACTATCACGAGATCATGCAGCGCTCTCTGAACTCCTCGTTACAAGTCCTAGCGATCGCCTAAACATACTCATTTCCGATGGCGCAAGAAGGCATCTCGACAGCATCGCCAGTGAACGAACCCGCATCGTCCAGCAAGGCAGCAACGAAGTGCTTCGACATCTCCTGCTAGGACTGGACTGTGACATCAAGTGGGATACGTTGCGATCAAATGTACGCGAGTTCCTGCTTTCAAGATGTCTTGGCTACGAGTGCGCTGTCGACAACGATCAGATCGATTGGGTCCGAAGCACGTTCTTTGGTGAAAGGTTCACCACCATTCAGCAGTATCTTGCGCGTTGCGACCTTGGTCTGACCATCGCACTTGCCACGAAGCAATATGCTGAAGCCAAGATTGCAGAGTTTCATGGAGACGAGGATCATCAATCCGAGCTAATCCACAGATATCAGCGCTTCGATAACCCACACATCCCGCTCAAACGTCCCAACAACATCTTCGGCAAGATCAAGTACCGGATACGTGCAATTTACAAAGGCTGGAGATTTGCTATCAAGTTCTATGTCATGGCTTTGACTGGCGAGCCAGAGTACCAGCGTGAGCTACACTACTTCATTGCCGACAAGCCGTGGTGGGTGCGACATGGCGTGCGTCTTGTCCTTAATGGGGCCTGGATGTACGTGAAGGGACTGCAGTGGCTTATCGTTCCCACTTTCATGTTCCACAGGCGTGAGAACGTGGACAAGTTGCAGGAACACATGCGAGGTATCAAGTCTACGCTCAACAAGGATCGACTGATTACGGAGAGCTATCATGGCGTGCAGACTGGCTTCCTTCATACCAAAGGCCACGGCGAAGTGACCACTTTGCTGATCTACAGCGGGAAGCATGACACGCGGCCGTCAGACAATGAAAAGCTCGTGGCCATCAATACTTATGTAGGCAAGAAACTCCAGCTCAGGAGTCGAAGAGAATATGCCAAAGGCGAAGTTAGCAAGGCCTACAACTACGGATACGACGAAGGCGCACCAATCATGACCAAGATCCCGCGTTCCAGGATCTGTGAAGCTGGACAGAATGAACTCGAAGTTGTGGGCTACGATGACCGCGGGTACATGACTTCTGGATCCTACTACACTAAAGAAGATGAGCTCATCTACTTCAAGTACCAGTATAGGAGGAACGCAAAGTACGATGATGAGCTGATACGTGCTCAATTTACGCTCAACCATATGACTATCACAGTGTCATGGTGTTATCCCTCCCCAGACTGTCCACACGATCTCCTCGCCTGGATCCCGAATGCCAAAGTCACCGAATGCACATATACCATGGGTTCTGATACCTTCCACTGCAAATGGAACTACGACCATCGATCACATCCAACAATACAAACGACCATGAACGACCAGATTATCGAAACACCTCAGATGATACAACACGACTGGTATGGCATCCTGTCCAAGCCCAAGAACACCACATTCATAGTCGACAATCCTCTCATATCTTTCAAGAACCGCCGCAATAACTTCTTCACTCGACTCTTCAAGCAGAACGTCAAGTGGCAAATAATCTCTACAGCTGCAGCTCGCAACATTCTCTGGAAGACTTGGAAAGCTTCTAAAGACCTCGATGCAGTCTCTGTTCGTTGGCTAGATGAAATTGCACTTCGAAGAGAACGTGTCCTGGCACCTTACTGGTTGCGGCGAGATCTTGGCTTCCTGCAGAACGCTCGTGCATACTTTCAATCGCACGCAGATCTGATCTTAGCACGTACGGACCTCGATCCTGAAGTCAGTGCTTGGTCATCTATTGCTTTCAAGTATGGTGACTTGGACAGTTTTGGGCAGGGCGGTGATGCTAGGATCAATACGCGAGGTCAATCGACTCTTATCCAAGACGAAGAGAACAAGTTACATGTCCTGGCTATGGATACTGGTACTTGGCCGAATGAAGGTGGAGGTGTTTCTGCTTGTCGAAGAGATATGGTCAATGATCTCTCGACGATTCGCTGGCATGTCATTGCTGAGAATGCCAATGACTTTGGTGTTCCGAAGTTCCAGACTGAGAGGAATATCCAATCTTTGACTGTGTTGCCGCTTTGGGGTATGGACTTCTTGACGCCTACGCATGGAGTGTTTCAGGATATTCTGGATTCTGCTGTGCAGAGGAGATCGAATCATACCTATCATGCGGACATCAAGAAGAACTTCTTGCCTATCTTGACGAGTTTGGTGAAGTGTGCGAGAGCCGTTCGCTTTGGTCCAGAGCATATCGAAGAGGCTTCAAGGGCTCTTGTAGATCTCAGCAACTACTTTGACAAGGACCGCCACTGGACTGAGACCTGGATGAGTGAGCCCGTCAAGCAGAAGTGGCGAGAGCTCTGGCTTGCGGAGGACGTTGAGAACGCCATCCCAGTCTCCCAGTGGTGGGACGCTGAACTGCCTACCCTGGGCAACATGGACAACGCGCTGGACATGTGGCATCGCTTCCTCTTCATTTACACCCTGCCAGTGCCAGAAGTTATCCCAGATGTCTTCCAAGCCTCCCACCACTTCTGCGGCGCTTCTTACGGAGTCCTCTGCAAGCTGAAACGGAACTGTACCCTCCATGTCTGGGACCACTGTATCTCCTGGCGCGAAGTCACTGTCTTCCTCTCCTCGGCCATGTCCTTCGACGCTCCATTTGTCTGCACCTCTTTAATCCACCTGTCCCGTATGACTTCCGTGCTCATCCTCCACTACGCCGATGTCGTCCTTCCTTGCGCAGACTTCTTCAATCCTGGCTGGGAAGTCGAACATGGAACCCAAGAAGGCATTCTCGGTCATCGAAAGGCTTATGCGAGGAAGATCGATCCTGTCGTGAATGGAATCTGTAACATGGAGAAGTTCGTGCCTATCAAGAAGATTAAGAGTAAGATTCCAACTGTTACGATGTTGTCGCATGTGAGGTTCGTGAAGGATATCAAGAATGCTATTCTCGCTGCGGATATCATTGTCAATGAGTGGGGTTTCAAGGACTATCAGTTGGACGTTTATGGTGATATGGAGAAGGCTCCAGCTTACTCTGTTGAGTGTAAGGAGATTCTGGCCAGTACAGGCTTGAGAGATCATGTTTCGTTGAGAGGCTTGGGCAATCCGAGTAAGGTGCTGGAGGAAGCTTGGATATTCTTGAACTCTTCTGTGAGCGAAGGGCTGCCGTTGGCTATGGGCGAGGCTGCTTTGACTGGTGTCCCGGTGGTTTGTACGGACGTTGGGGCCAGCTTTCGAGTGGTCACAGATCCTGTCACTTGGAAGAAGTTCAGCGCTGTTGTGGCGCCGAACGATTCCATGTCGCTGGCACGAGCGCAGATCGAAGTGCTTGGACTGCTGGGAGAGTGGAGCGAGTATGCTGAAGATCCACCTGGAGAGTCGCCGAAGTTGTCGCTGCGCCCTGGCAAAGAAGAGGTCGAAATGATCACGAAGCGCATGTACGCGAAGGAGGATCAGCGGCGGAACCTGGGTATGATGGGCAGGAAGAACGTGTTGAGTAGCTTCTCTTCTGATCGTTACCTGCGAGAACATGGTAAGTGTTCCTGCTCTTCATAGCTTGACTGCTGCTAACTTCTGAACAGAGCAAATGCTTTGGATTGGTAAAGCACAGAGTCCTAGCCATTTAGCCCGCCGTGCTGTCCACTTTGGACCGATCGAGCCGGTGAAGCGTGAACGAGGAGGATCTGAACTCGAGCGAGTCAGCTCTGAAGGTCCCATGGGCGAGCGGCGTAGTTCTAAAGGCCCAATGGGCGAAAGGTGCTCATTGTCAGGCTCTGCCGCTCACTCGTTCGTAGAGAGTCGCGGCTCGAACGAAAAGGGTACGCTGCTCTCTGCTGGTCGCATGGTCTGAGATATCTGAGCCGTCTGCGCTCCTGATGGCTTGGTTGGAGATATATACAGAGAGGTGTAAGTAATACTGGTATGGAATATATCGATGCAGGCGTTCAACGGTCGCTGTTTGGAAGAGGACTAGCGTGTATCTTGCACTCAAAGCTCACGCGCGCAGCTCTTCTCTCTCTTTCTCCCATCAACCAAACTACCAAACAGTAAGTCGTTCCAGCAACGCCAGTCGCAGCAGTTTCCAGAGATATGCTAATACATATATATAGAAATGGGACTCAATTCAGCAATGATGTTCTGCCTGGGCTGGCGCCCCTCCCTCCCCTCCCCTCTCCACCCACCACCACGTAAGTACCTCTGCGTTGGTTTCAGCTATCGGACACGGGTCTCACAATGGCAATTATGTTCAGCATGGGTTGGCGCCCCTCTGCTCCCACCTCTCCGCCACGCCAATTCCGTCCTCTCTACTGCCCCTACACATCTTTGGTTTCGACCCAGAGAAGCCGCGCTCCCAGCAGGATAGCTGACAGCACACATAGAAACCGCCAAGGACGAGAAGAAGGAAGAGAAGAAGGAGAAGAAGGCCGATGAGGCCAAGGAGAAGGAGTGAGTACATCTCTGCGAATCTCCGCGGACTATGCTCTTGGAAGCAACGCTGACTCTCACCTCCAGGCGCATCAAGGAGTACGAGAAGATGTGGGAGGAGCAGCAGCACCCATTCCAATAGGGTGGCTGGACTCCTCCCGGGTTGATTTTTTATTTCTTTTTTTAAAAAAAGATCACGATTACTGGAGCGATCCTGTCTCACTGCCTCATCTCTCAACGATTTTGAATTGACTGAGATACTGACTGCAGCGACTGTGTAGTGACTGACAAGCAGCGGGACAATGGAGAGCGATCTAGAGCAGCCCTCGCCATGCAGACCACGACTAAGCTGTCAACGGCCGCTGTAGTGCAGTGACTGATTGAACGGATCAGATCGGAGACGCATTGACTATTGTGAGACTCCTCCTCCGACCGCTTGTCAGCTACCAAGCTAATGAACAGAACAGAAGCCGAGAAATCACGAAAGACATCTGTTCAGAGACGACCAGGGCTTCACTCTCACCAGCTCTCATTGACTGCGCTCCTCTAAGCGCCTACGATGGAGCGACCGCGAAAGATGACGGGAACAGAGCGATCACAGCAGCAGTGGTCTCCTCAGTTCAGCATACTGTGAGCGGCTGGGCTGACGAAGGCGGCCCTGATACAGTCGACGACGAGCGCAGCGAGCCTGGGGCTGGCCAAAGGAGTAGGTACGGCATTTCCACACTCTGCCCATGACTGTGCTGACGCGTGCGGTGGCAAGCGAGAGACAACGAAACGCATCGATCCAGAGCGCTCAGCGACCATCACCTCCCCTGATCCGATATCGACCGAGCTCCGCAGGGCAACTTGCTTGAGATGAGCAAGAAACTTGTCGAAGCAGACCGCCAGCTCTCTGCTTCGAGAAATTTCCCGCGCGACACTTAAGGACCGAGCTCCTTCGAGCAGGGGCGGCAAAAGAAATCACAAGAGAACCGCGACGGGAAAGACAGGTTACAGGGTACGCGGCCCAGAAGATTGGCGAACGCACACGTGCTGTACTGATATGAGTAGAGTCGACTAGCAATCTCCACGTGCTTCTCCTCGTCCCTTCCACTCTGCAATCTCAGACCGAGCCATTCGAGTGGGTTTCAGGGTGGCAAGAAAGATGGTGCCGAAAGCAGATATATTGGTACAATGCGCAACAGGATGGCAGGATCGCTTGGTCGATCAGAAGTTCGGACATTGCGCTTCTAGCACGACGGAAGATAGCACGGTGAGCACCGTTCGACAACGGCCATGCAATACTCAGACAGGGCAGCAAGCAAAGGGGAGGACTGGTGAGCACGTTCGATTGAAGACAGCGGTTGGGACAACGGTGATCGATCGATAAGTGTCCGCTCAGTAGCAGAGCACTCTAACAACGCTGGACGTGGAGGCTTGTAGTCTCGTGATCGATATGAGCATATGAAACAGCAGCATGGTATGCCAGTCGCGATTCTGATGCTCAACAGCATTGATCGATCACCCAAGTATCGATATAATCGTCCCACTTACATTCAGTAATCCCCTCTTGTGCTGTCATAGCTCCCGTCGCCCTATCAACAGTCCACGTGCCGTCGCCCTACGATTCTCACGCTTCGATTATCCCCCCAAACATCAGCTAGCGCGAGCTCATCGCCATTGGCCTTCCCGTTCGCTGATCTTTATTAGCGTGCTTTGGCATTCTGCCACATAAAACACTTCTCACGCTTCTGTTTTCCTTTCCTTTCTTTCTTCGTCGACCTCCGTGCACACTATTATATCCATAACACTTATTGTTATTCCCTTTCATCACTACCTATTCTTAGGAGGTCGACCATGGTATTGGGTGGCTTGAGCTCGGGCGTGGGCAAAAGAGTCGGTCTTACGAGGCCAGGAGGAAGTCGCACGATGAGCAGGCACCTTCTCGTGGTGTGCGGCGTGAGTAGTCGTTTTGTTTGACAGACGATGAAACTGAGACCTGCTTCTTACTTTACTGTATACACAATCAATTAAATCTTTGCATTATTGCTGCTGTCTCCTGTCTCAATATGCCAGTCCAAGTTGTTGTTCGTTGTTTATTGAGTTGTTGTGAGGTCCAGAACGCGACGAGCTGCTGGTGGTGGGTTCATGAAGGAGCTGCATCAACGACGACTCTTCTCTTCAAACATAACAACATTGCCTATCACACCACAGCACATCATGGCACCCAATCTCAACAGACTCAACAGATCACTCATGTGGTCTACATCCAGGGTTTCCGCCGCGGTGTTCATCGCAATCAACATCGCCACGTTCAATGGGTACAGACTCGCCATCCGCCACAACGTGAGTTTGACAACTTTGACCTCATTTGGACGCATACTCACGCAGAATCTAGCGCATGGCACAAATCCAGACGGAGGACAAGGACGAGGAGAAGAAGTGTGAGTACTGTGGGAGATAAATCACCAATGAAGCCACCACGGACTTTGGAAAGAGGACACTGCGAGGATGGAGCATGAAATCACATCGCTCGGGCTCGAGCTCTCTCCAGCAATTGGATGGCCAAGCGTTGAGAAGCGGATATGCACTTGACTGCAAATGTATCAAGAAGAATAGAGAGTAACATGGCCTCAGTCACTCATAGCAAGAGTCTGTATTCAAGATGGAATGCAAAGATGATCAATCGGTCAAATAGCTCTCTTTATTATTTGTGCTTGCTAATTAAATAGCGCAAGTCCAGCTTCCTCATCGACTCTCCCAGCTCGGTCAAGATGTCTTTCAAGTAGGCCTCAACGAACTTATCTCCTTCAGTCTTGAGGGACATGGAGTATAGGCCCAGATGGTCGCAGACTGGTGAGACCTGGCTACCCCATTCGCTTTCCAGGTTATATGGAGCGTGTGTGTTTTCTGCTTTAACGTTGTCTTCTCTGACAGGGGTTTCTTTTGCTTTCTTCTTTATCATGGCATCGTATTTTCTGTCACTAGCTTTGACTTGGGCAGCAGTTGGTTTGGTGCGAGACTTGCCGGAAGCGGTCACGCCGTATGGTGCGGAGATGAGTGGTGCCATGATGATGTGATAAATCAGTTGTATGGTATGCAAGAGGTGGAAAGAGAAGTGCCTACAAGCCTGAAGCTGGTAGCGCAGCGGTGGTGAACAAAGAAGCTGGTGGAGCTCGGAGTTGTTCGCCGGAAACGTCAAACGTGAGACAGTGCATCGAGAAGGATCGCTTGCAGATGTTCGCAAACGAGTCTATTCATTATGGTATAGTAGTGGTGTAATCAGCCTGTAGGAGATCAAAAATTGCTACTGCCAGATAACTCAAAGAGCCAGTTTCTTCGCGAGCTCCGGTCTAGGCTGTTCTGGCACCAGGACCTTAAGCGCTGCCTCAACTCTCGGAAGACCTTCAGTGCCTTCCCGCAAGATTTCGCGAAAGCCTAGGGGCTTTATCATCTCAAGGGCGAAGCGATGGTGCTTGATGTGCTGCAGGATGTAGTACAATCTGCAATACTCTGGAGTGGTTGGCTGTAGCTTTGCTGGTTTCTTCTTCCACACTGTTATTTTGGCAGCCTTTGCAGACTTCTTGGGCACTGCCACCTTCTTCGTGACTTTCTTCGGCGGCATTGCGTTGATGTTGGAATTTTCGTGATGTCGCAGCAGGTGAATAGCGGTTTCGGTTTGAAGGCTTGATCTTCGAAGTCAAGGTTCGCATCAGTCTTTGTGCTTTCTGAAAGTGGCCGGATGCAGAGTTTGACACATCTGACAGTCTCTTCCGGCAAGTTGTGATAAAACAAAGAACATAACACCACTTGAAATGTTGACCAGAACCCTTGCTAACTCTTCATCGAACCCACAAATCGTCACCGCTCTCCTCACGCAGCATACGATCCACACAATGCCACCAAAAGGATTCAAGAAGCCTGCGAAGAAGCTCGCGAAGAAGACTGTCCCCAGCGCACCTCCACGAAAGATATCGCCCTCGAAGCCATCAAAGCAGCTGGATCTTCGGAACCCGGCTTACCGTAGATTGTACATCATCAAGCAACACCTCGTCTTCACTGAGACCGAGCTTGGAAACGTCGAACCCGCCTCGCTGCGCAAGCTGCTACAACAGGGCATTGAACGCCTGGCCAGGGTTAACGCTGCTCTGTCTGCAATGGTGCCAAAGGAGCCAATGGATCAACTATGATTTGCCAACCAAGATGTAGCTTCAAGCGAATAATGTTCATAGCCTCCGTATGATTGCTTCGTAATATCGTCCTGTCCCAGTGAGTAGCCGTTTCCGGCGACCTGATGCTTTGTTCACAGCCTCGTGAAGTGCTTCTCCAGAAGCGGTCCAAGTCGATAGTTCTTTGTTCGCAGCTCTTCTTAGGTTTCATTGCCAGCCACAAGCTGATCTGCTTTCTTCCTCTAGAATCACACCTGAGCCACTCCATCATGGCTCCAGCGATCAAGAAGTCCGGAGGACCCCGCAAGAGGGCAACCAAGACCCAGACAACCACTACAAAACCATCCAAGATCGCAAAGGAGAAGCAGCTCACTACCGAAGATACCCTCAGCACTAGCAAATCCATTTCCGAGACGGTCTCCTCCTTCAAGACTTTCACCTGGGGTGAACAAGACTGGTTTAAAAGAGTCTTTCCTCTTCAACAACATATAGACTTGTATGTACAAGCTCTCAACATGGAAGGACCCAAATTTGTCAAGAACAATTTGCAAGAGATCCTGGAGGAATTGGCTGAAGTTCGTAGGGTGACGGATCTGGCGTATTTGTTTGGTCAACAGAAGTGATGGTGCTCGGCCGAGTGAAGTCTGAGTCTATCTGGTCCAGTCTCCAGATAGAGATTGCCAGCTAAGTCGATAGAGCTATAGCCGCGTAATTTCCAGTGTCTCAAATCCTCTCATGCAAGTAGATAACAGTGCCGTGCCTTGCGGGTAGATGTATGCCAGGAAAGGTTCGACGGCAGACTGGGAAACCAGTGAAGTACAGTGTTCATCTTGGCAGTCGTGGTCCTGAAGCAGATTGCCAAGAGGCTTTCGGCATGGCGTGTCCATCCCGCTGCGTCCTAAGTATGTATGACCGGCGTCGTAGGGTACCTCCTTCATCATCGTCAGGGTAGGAGTCAAAGTAGGCTTCTTCGTTCTCGATGAGCTCATGTAAACTAATCGGCTCGGCATCGTTCTAGAGATGTTTCCCAATGCCATGTCTCTCGCCGACTATGCCACCAGCCGACGGTGGGCGTCTCCAGTCGAGGCTCATGAAATCGGAACACGCCACGCAGCTTAGCTTTCGTCAGCTCTGACAATTTGCCGCCGATAAGGCCGAATGCCACTGCCCACTTGCCTACTGACGCATGCCTTCCGCAAACTACCACGCGCATTCCAGGCTATGTGTGGCATCGAGAGTTTCGCCAAGCGTTGATGGACCGCTGGCATCCTTCGTCGCTGTCTTCTTGATGGCCGCATCGGCTGCCGTTTCGATGGGCTGCTGTCGGTTTCGTGCGAGGCTGGCCAAACGCTGTCACGACGCCATATGGTGCAAAGATCGTTTTTTCTGCCATCATGGTGATGCAGATAAGGACTCGTCTAGGGTGTGTGTATTGAAGAATCGAGGTGTTTGTGAGGGCGATTGGCATACTTATTCAGTCGCAAGCACTGCTTACTCATTTATGAAACGACCAATGATCAGTCGGGCTAATTACCCATGAATTGCTGTGAGGACAACTTTCCCGAGGGACCGCCAATCCTATTCGTTTTTTGCCAGTTTGGTGCAAGCTTCTTTTGCTAACCCTTTTGAAGGTGCTATGGTAGCAAGAAACTCGTGCCCACCCTCGAAAAAGCTGAGCGAGAGACGAAAATCCGAAACAGGTCCAGAAGGTCATCATGAGTTCTTTTCGACGATGACCTTTTTGCCCCCACCTCTGCCATAACTTGCTCTCCGCAAACCGCTACAAGCTATGCGATTGAGTCGGAAGTTTCCTGCTCGATCGAACGGCATACTAAACAAGAGACCTTCACGAACAGCATGTTCTAGGACGTTGCGCAGTATTACTCGATCTTCGTTTGCCTCCAGCTACGAAGACAACAAAAAGACGGCAACTAATGCTCGCATCAACGTACAAACATCTCCGATCGCGGCACAGAAGCCTGAAAGGACACCAATCTGTTCTTAAGAGTGTTCCTCGCCAGCGTAACAGATCACGAGCGCGATGGATCACGAACAGATGAATCAAACTTCGACCAGGCAAGTGGCGCTCGCGGTTGAACTCGACGAGGATGGTCACGCTCCACACCACAGGCACAGTCAATCCTGTATCGACAACGCTGCCAGCGCCGAGCGAGAAGGCTCGAGACACTTCCAGCCACGTCCTGAATACGTCGAGTGATGAGAGCAGGAGCAAGAGAACGGAGCAGTGGCCGCGGAGGATACAAGATCTTGACTATTTCGCAGAGATCTCGCTGTAAGAGCCTGCGCATACCCGCGACCATAGAAGGGAAAGCCGCCGAACGAGGAAGACGAGACGATGTGCCATTTTGATGACAAGAAGAGAAGAGGTCGGCTGATCAACGTCCAGGCATAGAGAGATACCGCACAGCTATACCGACCGTGTTTCTGCAGCAGTCTAGGCAAACCCATGAAAGCAAGAAGGCGCCCATGACGGTTGCCCAGTTATGGCTATAGCGTGCAGCCAAACATTGGACAGAACCTTCGCTATTCCAGAGCTAGAGTGTTCACTGACTTGTGACGAGTTCCGAAAAAGGCGAACGGAAACTGGATCTGGTACAACTCAGCGAGGACTGCAGATGTATAGATTGAGAGATCACAGAGGTGCTGAGGTTTGGAAGCCACTAGGATTCTGGAGCCACGTAGCCTGATAGCAGCCAGATATGGATCTTGAAGTGATCGGCAAACTGTTGTTCCATGTTCAAACTCTCATCGCAGAGAGCGATAGTGTCGTTGAGTGTCTCATGATAGCATCGTAACCCAGCCAGACAAGTTCTCGCGTGTTGATGGTCTATCGCGGCAGTTCTTGTGCTGTCAAACCGGGCAGCTAGAACTGATCGCGTGTCACAGCGGTCTTGGGTCTTACAGCTATCGTAACGCCAGTATTGGATTTGTTTCCCATAGCAGTCTCGATATGCCCTTCTCCCTTTGCTGACAAGAATGGCACAATGCTCTCTCTAGATGGAGAGCCTTGGAGTTCTTCGATAGATCACAGCCTCCGGCTTGAACAAGATCGCTCGGCGGGAATAGCCTTTGAGTCATGGCAAGCTCTCAAGTCCCGGATATTTAGCTCTCAAAGTCTAGTACGTCCGGAAAGCTTACACGAAAAACCTTGAAACTGATGATTGTTTTGGAGCGAGACTGAGAGTGTCCAGGCTATGGTAGATGCGCCTCAAGGTCAAGAAGGTTCGGCGTATGTGCTTCTCTGAAAGTGAAAGGTCCTTCTTATAGCTCGCTTTGTGACTTGAGTAGCCTGCTCAAGGCTCACGAGCAGAAGAGAGTTGAGATCTGAGGATGCCAGCCGGAAGCTGGACATCCTGGGTAGCATTGAACTACTGCATTGTCATACTATCTACGCAAACTTCTTCTCTGACCTCTGCACATTTCCAACCCTATACTGTCGTCCTTCTGGTCCCAGGCTCAAACTCCCTGTCCATCGGAAGTACCTCATCAGAACTAAGACCGTCAGGCTACGACTTCTTGATTTTGTTCTTGGGTAACACCCTACACTGCGGACACAACCACTCTCCAGTAGGCTCTTCCGTGACGCCCACGCATTTGTAGTGAAACCATTGGAAAGGACAGTTGTCATTATCGCAACCCACCATCTCCCCGAACGACACCTTCTGGCAGATGCAATAGAGGGCCGTATCTTCTCCATCATCGTCGTCTTCGACGCCTGTGAGGACCTGGGAGGCAGAGAGTTCCGAATCGGCGTCACTATCGGGAGTTCGGCGTGCACGAGAGGACTTCTTTGGGCGGGAACGAGATTTCGTCTTGTTTGATGGCGGAGGAGCTTTGGGGCGGGATGGTGCTGCAGTTGTGGTAGGTGTGGCGACGCTCTGAGCTCCTTTCTTGTGATTCGCAGGACGAGTACCGGGTTGTGCTGATCCGGCTCGCGAAGATGAACCTGCTGCGACTGCCGCTGCAACGCCTGCTGGGACTGGTGTTCCTGCTTTGGGTGTGCCAGGTCCGAGAGAAGATTGTCGTAGATGTGATGAAGCTGCGGGAAGTGCACCGAGAGATTGGTTCAATCTCCTACGCTTGTTACCAGCATCAGAACTACCTTCGCGTTGTGATCGTGCTGGTACGACAGGGGTTACGTTGCCGCTGGCTGATCTGGCTCCTGCGGCGGCGTTCTGGGCGAGACGGAGTTGGGCTGCGTTGGCAAAGTTGGGGGCGCCGCCTGTTGAGCCGATGTTACCGGATACAGCTGATAGAGGGCCAGTCGTGGCTCCTGTTACAGCTGGAGTGGCTCCTCCGGATGGTGTAAGCAAGCTCGGACCGGCCCAATCTGAAGGGAACTGCTCAGTAAGCATGAGCCCTCGTAGGCCGACGTCGAAGCGCTTGATCTGGCGGTCTAGTACCTGCAACAAGCAAAGTAGTCAGCAACTATCTCTGAGAAATCGCGACACTCCGGGAATGCCAGTCTTTGGGCTACGCATGCTGGAGAGCGACTGAACAGGGAGAAGACTTACTATAGCCGCCTTTTCTGACAATCCCAGCTTCTCTGCTTGAAGAATCTCGCACTTATCATAACAGTCGTTGATAGTCTTCGAAAATGCATCTTCCTTGGGATTCTGAACATGGCCGCCATTCACACGAACCCACTTTTGTAGTTGTTGATCGCGCTTGTGGATCTCATCCTTGTAGGCTTGAATCTGGAGATCCTTGGCCTGGATCTCTTCCATAAGATGTGTGACCTCAGCAGGAATGTTGGCAACTACAATAGTATCAGCCAATGCCATTTATCAGCAGAAAAGAAGTGACCAACTGTCATGGGTGAACTGCTCGAGGACGGAGGCAGCGTCCTCAGGCTGCGCAAGGGAGCTCATCTCTGCGATATTGTTCTCCGAATACAGTCGACAGTATAGCCACTGGGTCGTATAGTGGTCGAAGAGATGATGGAGATGCAGATCGATGAAGTTCGTGGGTTGTCTGATGGAAAGAAGCTGTCACATGCAAGCAAGCAAGACGCGAAGTGGCAAGCGTGAACCAGCGACAGGGTTCGGCTGCTCTTGCCGAAGCGGGACTCCCCTAGCTCCCGCTTGAGCCTCTTCCTCTGGTCCTTACACTTCGACGCACAGTCCCATCGTCCTTCAATTTATTCTGCCATGTCTTGATTAAAGATAGAACATGATACCAACATGGCATACTACGCAGCATATCCAGGGAACGGCGGAGGTGGCGGAGGAGGCTACAATCCGCGACCGACACAGCACGACATAGTGCAAGCCTACCAATCACCATCCACATCTCCAAATGGCAGTCCTTCCATCGTCGACGACCGTCCTATCTGGGAGAGCGCATGTGGTCGCGAACTCACGCCCGAATACACCACCGAAGACGAAGAGTCGCAGTTTGACCGGGACACGAATGCGAAGATCATGAATAATGTGGACAAATATGGCATCACGAAGCCAAAGGGCACGCGCGTGTCCTTCCACTACAACAGTCGAGTAGAGGAGATGCACTTTGGCAGGACACATCCCATGAAACCATGGCGCTTGACCTTGACCAAGCATCTGGTGCTGGGCTTCGGTCTGCAATATGCCATGGACACGTACGAATCTGTGCCAGCTGGCAAGGACCAGATCTGCAATTTCCACGATCCGGACTATGTTGACTTCCTCTCGAAAGTGTCGCCCGAGACGTTTAAGAGACTATGCGAGGAGCCACGTTTCAGGAAGAAGATTCCGCCTGCACACGAAGGCGACCACGTGGAACTCGGACCATACAACTTGTCTACCAGTCCTGGCGCAGATTGCCCAGTCTTCGATGGCATGTCTGAGTACCTGTTCCTGTATACTGGGGCAACTCTATGTGCCACACAACAGCTAGTCTCAGGAAGCTCCGATATCGCCATCAACTGGTCTGGCGGCCTTCATCACGCACACAAAGGCGAAGCCTCAGGTTTCTGCTACATCAACGACATCGTCCTTTCCATTCTTGACATGTTGCGACTATTCCCACGAGTCTTGTACATAGACATCGATGTCCATCATGGCGATGGAGTAGAAGAAGCTTTCGCGCGCCAGCCACGTGTCATGACCTTATCATACCACCGCTATGGAACGTACGACGACACTGGCCACAAATTCTTCCCAGGAACAGGCGACCTCACGGACGTCGGAGCGCGAGGCACCCCTGGAGAACGATTTGCGATGAACGTACCAATTCCGTCCGGCATCGACGATCGTCAATACAAGCTCCTGTTCGAATCTGTCACAGGCTCCACCATCGAAGCCTACAACCCTTCTGCCATAGTCCTTCAATGTGGCGCCGACTCACTCGGAGGCGACAGACTAGGACAGTTCAACATCAACATCAAACAACATGGCGAATGTGTCGCCTTCGTCAAGTCATTCGGCAAACCGCTTCTACTGCTCGGTGGAGGTGGCTATACCGCACGTAACGTCGCACGAGCTTGGACACATGAAACTGCTATCTGCACTTCCAACAATCTTCCCGATCACATTCCCATGGACTTGATCCCTCGCCCTCAGGCTTTCAAAGGCCGATTGCAAGGTGATGGGAAGATGTATCCCAGCTTCGAACGACTTCATAAGAATGAATGCCAGGACTCAGATCTGGAGTACCAAATCAAGGTGTTGCGTGAAAACCTCAAGTACGTCGCAAAAGCTCCTTGGGTGAAGATGGAACAACTTCCTACCAACAGCCGCATGGACGAGATCATGGCGCTCAAGGACGAGGAGAGGAAGATGAAAGGCAGGAAGGCAATGGAAAGGAATGTTGGAGGGAGAATGGAATATTAGAAAGATCCTTCTCCTTGCGAAGACTTTACTTTTTGGGACGAGTCGGTCGAGATCGTGAAGCAGATTCTGGCTGAAGACAAGGAGCATAAGGCTCCTGTCCGTCGAGATTCAGTGCATGAAGGAGTCAGATGCCTGACTATCGAAGAGCTGAAAAACTTCATGGATTCACATGATGGCAGGACTATTGAGGAGTTGGCTCCTTGCAAAGACCACCCTCCATCATGGTACGAACCAGCCGAGCCAGACGAGCACGGTTTGGCGAAGGATGCTTCTGTGCGTCGTCGGAACTCTGTACATGAAGGAGTCCGATGCCAGACTATTGATGAGCTGAAAAGCTTTATGGATGTACATGATGGGAAGGATATTCAGGACTTGAAGAGGTTTATGGACGAGAATGATGATTGAGGCGTATATGGATATACCCATGGGCTTGGCTTACTTGTATCGACTGAATATTGATTGATACTGCTCGACTTTGCTCCACACGAAACACACGATCGCGCTATTGGACTTCGAAATCTACCTGCGAAAGCCGGCTGCCGTCATGTGGAGAGCTTATGGCCATTACTGACATCAATCACAATAGTCGCTTCATACGGGATTAGCAAGGTACATACCGCTGGCCGAAGGACATCAGTGCTCTCCGTTTAGAGGGAGCATGGTATCGAAAGCACCTAGGCATTGGAGGTGATGTGGCAGAAGTGACGTGCAAGACCTCAACAGCTGGTACAACTTGAGCATTAACTCGCTCGCTATGGACGTTACAATGGCTTACAGCTCTTTCATGATTCCCACAAGCGATGTGGTTTGCAAGCAAATCATTTCGCATTGCAGGATATCGTCTAGAAGAGAACCAATTCCCAGCCGCTGGACAGGCACAGCTCGATGATGAACTACTCCATCACTGGCCTTGTTCGCGTGGCTGGTCGCTACCGATGATATCACTGTACTGCTACACGCTTTCCAGCCGAGGTCAGCAATCCTCCCGATGCTTCCTCTTGCGCATGAAGACCTCGCAACATCACTGTGGCACCTCTAGATCTCTACAGCTGATGAGACTGCGATGTCTTGCTGCGTCTCGACAACCAGCTATATCCCAGGAGATGTGTGCAGTCCCAGTGCACCGGGACCTGCTACAAGTGCTCACTCTAGCCTCGAGTGTCCTTGACTCTGATCCAGCCAATTGCGCTACCTGGACGGGCGCCAATTTGTCTCATTCTTAGAAGTCGTACAA
The DNA here is from genome assembly GCA_022570795.1 of Sphaerulina vaccinii. NCBI lineage: Eukaryota > Fungi > Ascomycota > Dothideomycetes > Mycosphaerellales > Mycosphaerellaceae > Sphaerulina > Sphaerulina vaccinii. The sequence goes on from JAKUDP010000019.1 coordinate 184,684, forward strand.
CCCTTCATTCGCTCTGCGTCGCGAGATGTGCTGCCTCCAGAGTCTCCATCGAAATCAGAAGCATAGGCATCGCATCCAGTCTACACCTAGACTCCTGCCCTCGTCCTTATCATCTCGGAAGCTTAGGCCGCGCTGAACATGAGAGTCTCTTGCAACACCCGGCTCCTCGCTGGAACCGCCTCTCGATCAGCTCACCTCTCTCAAAAGCAGCAATGGTCTCGGAGGTTTTCTTCTGCCAGTGGGTGGGCATTAGCCACGCACAGGTGACAGATGGCGCGCAAGTGATGATTCAGAGTAATCCCAACCACGGCTTTCTGGTGATGGCCAACTCCGTCGCAGTCCTGAAGCTTGGGTGTGCCAGGTCGCTGTAGTATCGCCGTCTCTTCTCACCCGCTCATCACTTCGCTCGTCTCCGCCGCGGCTACTCTTGGTGCAAGTAGGCGTCGTGGGCGTGGTGTTTGCGATGTCTCTAGGAGCTTACCATCTTCGCTTGTCTGGGCGAAGCTCGAGCACTTCAGGCTTCTCTGGCTGTGCTGTTCTCAGCTCGTTGGAGTCGACGAGTCGATGTGGAATGGAAATCTTTTGAGATCTTCTCCGATATGAGCGTAAGGCGTGCGCACCGAACACCATTCGCGTCGTCGCTGGTTTGTATCCACACATCCATCCTGTCCGTTGCGCCCACCCTCCTGTCTACTACGCTCTCTTGCAGCTTGGTATTCACACACTCCTCCCAGGCTTCTTTGCCGCGATCAGAGATGTTTGTACGTTCATGGGGGCATCGGTTGCGATCACTTGTCGGGGAGTCGTTCTCTTCGGGCCCGAAAAGATTGGATGATACCGCGCAGTGAGTGCCACTCAGTCCATGTCTTTCTTGTCCGGTTTGATCTCTGATGGAGCAAGTCATTGCGGTGTCCAGTCGCGTGGCTTGTGGCAGCTCGTGGAAAGCGCAATGACTGCAGGCGAGGCAAAGACAAGACTTTGGCGTTCCTCCGTTGTTGCGATACCATTACGACAATATGGAAGCTGCGCATCTTTCGTGCAAGAAGGATGCATACACGACAACAAGATGCAATACCTGATCGCCACAAAAGAAAAACAATAAAAAAGATACAGGGTCGGCTGGATTCGAACCAACATTTCATGGTGGCCTGTTCATGAGCACAGGGGCTTTCGCCATTCACCATACATCTTACCAAAGGACCACGACCCTTGTTGCTGTTAGAGCTGTTTTGATTCGAACTCATCAACAAAGTGAAGAGTTCTCACCAATGAGCTACAGCGCTTGATTGAATACTTGTTGTAAGCAGCAACGATGTATATACGTCAATACTGTTTGCAGTAAGACTGGCGCTGTAGTCGGACTGGAAGGTCTACGCGGCTTGCAACATGATGGCTATATATCTACAGATATGGCCAACGACCACTCCTTCGTGGCGAATCTCTTGCTTCGCAATCTACCTTCACTTCGAGTGCCATGAAGCCTTCGTGACCGGTAAAGAAGATTGGGCGTCTCCTTGGCGATTATCTTGCTGGACACGAGCTGTCAAGTCGCGGCGTCAGCAACGAGTCGCTCAAGTCAACAGTTGCCAGGCAGAACCAGGGTGCGCAAGACACATGTTCGAGCGTTGGTTTGTTCGATGGACAGCAAACATAAAGTCAGTTTACTGCCTACAAGATGTACACTCATACCACTCGGACCGACTATCAGATCGCGGCATACTCTTCATCTGTGACTAGCCATGGCCACCAGCATCATTGCCGATGCACTTGAATACCTTCCAACGCTGGAACATGAACTTCCAGAAGCACGAGTCCAGGCATGGCGAGATGTTCTTCACTGTCTCAACAACTTGCGAACAGACCACACCCTCGAACGGCGAACAGTGACGGCAGCTGAGATGGAAAAGCTTGTGGAGAACCTAGATACTGCGCTCTTGGGACTACGCAGATTCCACGATTATACCTGCGCCTTTGAATGGGCTGACAGTACAGCTGGCTACAATGGAAGAGTCCAACGCTTCTTGGAAACTGGCTCTGGTACTATGAGTATAAGAAACGACCTCAAAAGAGATGAAAACCGAATCCTTGGGACTGTATTGCATGAGCTTGTACACATCTACATTCATGTGATGCTGTATCATCTGCGGGAAACGCCTCTCCCGAATGATTTCGAGCTGTCCAAGGAGGAGCTGTTGGAGCTGAGTCACCAGGAGCATGGTGAACTGTGGCAAAGGCTAGCACTAAAGGTTGAGATCACGGTCTCCATGATAATTGGGAAGATCTTTGACCTGAGAAGAGCTGAAGGTGTCGTCAAGGAGTACAGTAAGACTGGAGTGCGGCCGGATGAGACAATTTTGCGGCTGCTGTTCAATGGCACGGCAGGCACGAAAGACTACGGGTATGTGAAGAGGGCGCTCGACGAGTACGAGGAACGTTCCACATGAGTTATGTGCTGTACCTCTGCCTACCACGGACAACCATGACTGTCAATATTCGTACGATACAAGGCGTGCCAGTATACGAGCCACCAAAGTTAGACGTTCATCCTTCAGATGTGAGATGTCTCACAGACTCTCAAGCTGTCTCCAACGGTTTTCAGGAGCTCCCAGTCACTTCTAAGACATGCATGAATCGGCCGACCGTATACGTTTTGCTCCTTCGCTGTATGTCCCTTGTGATTGCCTGTTCCATTCCTGCTTCTTCCTCTCAATGACTCCACAACAATCGAACGAGCTCGCGCTGGTCGCAGCAAGATGGGACTCTGATCGATGCTTCGAGCTGGACTCTGAGTTCTGTCCTTTCTTTCAATGGCCTGAGCCGTCTACACGACCAAGCCATGTCCGGAAGATCAGTCCTTTGGCTGAGCCTTTTACACCCAGGATAGCCATATTTCCAAACGATAGCCTTGACCCGCGAAGTCCAATTCTTCCAGCAATTCGAAGTGATCCAGGCTCAATCGATACTGACAGCTCTTCCTCATCGCCGCCTCCCCTGGCTTTCTCCTTGACTGCTCGGATGGCAAAACTGGAAGCTACCAGCAATCAGATCCTGGCAAACAGCCGTCTCCATGGCCTTGAGATCGAACAAGCTCGTACCTCCGCCTGGAGCCTCGAAGCACGGCTAGTACTGCTTGAGCAGCGGGTTCCTCAGCTTGAGAAGGTTCTTCAGCAGCAAGCCTGCTACATCTGGCAGCGTGTACAGCGGAACGAGGCACGCTGGGCAGATCAAGAGAGAGTGCCTCTCGCCCGGATATACGGACAGCCAGGCGGAGGCGTTGTTTTCGAAGGATTGAAGGAGCGTTCGCGGTGATCAGCGCGATCTTCGAAGAGGCGGAGGCATTGTCGCGATCATAACCTTTTTGACCACATAACGTAGAATCGACTGCTGGCTCTATGCCCCTGTTGTTTGATCATCTCAAATGATGGTTTTCTTCTCTTTCACGCGCTCTGGATGGGTTTCTGTCCATCGCGTCTCGGTGGCGACTCGTACGAAGGCGGAAAATCTCGATGGCGGTCCTGGATAGCACGGCGTCAACAACTGCTCGCGCCACCGAAGTGCTAGATCGATGTATCTTTGCTTATACCAATGGTCTTTTCCTGTGGGGCTTGCCCTCTTGCAACCAGTTGATGTATCAACACGGTGGCGCAGAAAGAGGTGGCGGTCTTGAGATTGGCTTCGACTGTTCGACAGGGACGCGCTCGACAGCGACTATCACTCTTGTGTTAGCATTGACATCGTGTGTTGAGCCTTTTTCGCGACCTTCAGTATAGATGGCGGTTTGATCGTTCGCTGTAACGTACATTTGAGTTGCTCTCCGTCGCAATTCCATGGCTACCATGAAGACCTCCGCTCAGAACGACTTCAACACAACAAGACAAGACGAAAAGTACACGGATGGGCAATATAGAGCAACGAGGCCTCCATGATTGATCAGGTGGTTGACACTGCGCGCTCTGTCGGTCATCTCTTCCATCCGGCGCCCACAACATCGGACAGCGTGTGACATTGTCAGCCGTTGGAGACGATAAACAGATGAGACTCTTCTCCAGGCACCCGCAACAGCGAGAACATGATGAAAAGATGATGAGCATCGCTCGATAATGCCCCAGAGCCAAAGATGAGTGCATTTGGAGCCCTCGATGTCGGCAAACCTCTCGTCTACACGACATGCAGCCGCAATGCTGTTCGATGGAACAAATTGGACAACAAGCGTTATATTGACTGGAGGCCCGTCACCCCGTCCCAGGCAGTGAATGATCTTCGAGCTAACACCTCAGCGCGAGGGAAGTCATGGATATAAGACAACCCACTATTGCTAGAGGCGCTCGTGCAACAGCAGCGACGAAGAAGAAGAAGAGGAGGTTGAGGAGGGGAGCTGAGAAGGTAAGCTCGCAAACGACGCTAGCGGCAGCTCCCAGATCAATCGATATAATCGAATCACAATGAAGCTCACCTCGTGCCATTGTAGCATCATCAAGCACGTGCCCATCGTTGTTGATTCTAGCCTGGCAACGCTCGCGCTCGGCAGCTATAAAGACCCCTCTCCCCCTCCAAACAACGCAGACCTTTTCTCTGACATGCTCGCATCGGCACTCCACTGCACCATTCTCCTTCACCACTCCGGTGGTGTCCCCGCTGACCCCAACACATCGCATGTTATGCTCTCGATGAGTAACGTGCCACCAATGCGAGCTCAGATCAAATATGCCCAAGTAGCCTCCACAGACAGCATTTCTTTGCTGTTAATGTGGTGGCCTTCGTGCCCAGTGGCTACATCCCTTTCGATACGTTTAGATAGCTATTCAATGAAACTGTTTCTCGTCTCACTGTTCTCTTGCTCAATTGGTCGGTCTGCCTTGCCAATTTGCCTCGTAATCGCCGCTCTTCTCATCCTCACATCAACAACTCTGCCACCAACGCGACGACCACATCGCAATCAGCAACAACAACAATTACCAGAGACAGCACCACCACCAGCACACCACCATGCTCTCCGCCCTCTCTCGCTCGCTCGCCTTTGCTTTCGGCGTCTTCGTCCTTGTCGCCGCCGTCGTAAGTCGCCATACCACGAGGAGGCGTTGACAAACAACCAAAACTGATAAATCCTCACAGTTCGCCGCCGTCCTCCTCTGGTGGTTTGGCGCCTGCCGTCCCTGCCTTCGCGAGCGCAGAGAGTAGGTCTCCACCATCTGGACAATGACCGAGCCTTGCTGACTCCAATGTTTCAGGCGCAACGAAATGATCGACTTGGAGGAGATGTTGTGAGATGGGATTCGCCACCCTCTCACCAAGGCCGCAGAAGCTGTGGCAGCAGCAGGGTAGATAGCCTGCCAATGAAGAGAATACCTTGTTTTAGAGAATAGTTTCACGTATCGTTTGCGAACTTGGACTACTGACGATGGCAGCTCTCACGCTTCGACTTCCCCGCGACCTGACAGCGAATCCTCTTCACCAGATGACCCACAGCAAGACTACTCCGCGCATCTCAGGACCACCAAGATACCCTTTCAGATCACAAGGTGCTGGCAGAAAGAGAAGCAGCTTCAGAGACATGTTGAATTTTGCCATATGGTGGCGTTCAGGTTATGATACATACCAGGCAAGAATGAGAGTGAGAAGACTAAGCCTGTCAGGAGATATGAGCCATGATCGGACATCTCTGGGTCGCTCGTAGGGACCATGCTATCACTTCGAAAAGCCGGCGGCGAGACTCACACATAAGAGTCAATGGAGAGGATCTCGGCGTGCTAAGGACAGCTCCGCTTGATTGACGTCGACTAAGCAAACATATTGGTCTGCGAAGGAGCGACCGCGTCTGGTCCACCGATACAGAGACAGCACGGCCATTCGAGTTAAGAAGAGGAGGTATGACATGGTTGCGTCCTCGAAGTTATGCTATTTCGCGATCTGGCAAGCAGCCCTGATGTTGAGCAGAGCATCTCCCCGAGAGCTTCGACGAGCGTGCCACTACGATGCATGACGGAGTCGTGGTAGCACTTGAAACGATCAATGGAGACATGTAGCGAGGTAGGTCTCATTCGTTGGAGAGTTGACTGCCGTGTGCTCGATGGTTGTCCCCAAGATTCTGGTTGCTATATGATGCTTCTGACGAGTACTATATTTCACTCTGGAGGACAAGAGCGAAGTACCATAACAGCGCTCTCTTCTGTCACTATACGGTGTATACGCCTGTGGCCTGCGGGGTCTTGCTTGCGCCTCAGGGTGTCTTTTGGAATGGAGCTCCGGCTTGAGGCGAGGTCTTAGCGTTTGGACTTATTCCGCACAACCTTTCCAGCTTCTCATCCATTGGCCCCAAAAACCACGCCCTTACTGATAAAGCGAATACGGCAGCCAACAGAACACTCATACTCGAAGCACAACAAGCCATCATGCCTCACCTGCCAAGCTTCTTGAATGGCAGGATCCTGCCGTTCAAGATATCATCTCACTCGCCGATGGAGATAGCTGGAGTGATGTCCACCGGACTCGGGCACGCCAGAGACGAAGAGCTCGCCATTTGGCTGGAGGACTTCCGCAAGATCACGAGAAGGCAAACTGCTCAAGGTCCCGGAGCTCCTCCAAGTCCCGAGGATATAACAGAGCGATGGAATGCACTGAAGGCGGGAAAGAGACTGATGAGTGAGAGGCTGTTCGGGAGCCAACTCCACGACGTTCCTTTGTATATGGATGAGAACCTCTACGGGCGTGAGGGCGCATATGGTTATACCTCCAATATCGGCACACGGACACGTATTGATATCGATCCTTGTCCGAGCAGGGATCGTATCAGTGACTCTATGGCCACGCAGCTCGCTCACACTCTGCTGCATGAGCTATGCCATGCAGTCCTCATGCGCTATGGCTGCATGAATCGCCTCTGTGAGCAGAGAGACTGTCAAAGCCGTTGCGCTTATGAAAGTGGGATGACTGGTCACGGCAGGGCGTGGCGCATGATTGCCTGGGCTATGGAGCAAGCCTCGGTGGAGTATTTCGGTGTGCGCATGGATATGCAGTTATGGAGCTTTCGTCCTAATGGGTGAAGAGCATGCACTGCTGGAACCGCTCGCTATCCGGATGCGACACGATGCCACGGCCAGAGATGTAAAAGCCGGAACGAGACCGGTCTTGCATTGACAATCAGAGTCCTAGCATCATCGAGTGAGCTCTCTCCGCATGGCTGCTACCACTTCAAGCCAGATTCAGGACGAATCCTAAGCTGTTTCAAGACCGGAGACTTCTTCGGGACTCATTCACTCGCTTGGACGATGCTGGAGGATCCTGCTGGACCGCTCTAGGCTGCTCATTCTGCTGCGAAGGCTATATCTTCGCTGGCCAAAGGCTGCCGTGCATGAGCATTAACAGAGTAGATCGAAGGGCCTAAAGGTTGGAATTGAAAAGAAAGGCCTTGAGTCTGTACTTTCCACTGTGTTGTGCTGGAAGAAAAGAGAGAGAGGAGGAGTTTGCACAGCAGATGCGGTCGAGCCAAGCTTTCTTGGCTTCCTGATCGTGCCCACCTCCTGACCAGGGTGCCGTTCCGCTCAGTTCCGAGTAGACGACCACTGCTCCTTATCACAGAACATCCTTCGACAGTTCACCCATCCACACTCCACGGTCCTGGAGTATCTGTGGGCGAGTTGGTGCAAAGATGAGTCTTGCAGACGATATTGGACCTGAATTGCTGAGACGCTCTTGGTCCCGGCGCAGTCTTGGAAGCCAGCGTGGTCCAGTTCACGGGTGATCGTCGAGTCCGAAAGACCTACAATTTCCTGAGCCGTCAAGGAACTAAGATGTATCACAGGCATGCTGCTCTAAATGACGCTGGAAGCATTGCTGTCTGAGGTTTCAATCAAGTCAGCGACTGAATCGACCCGAGAATCGCTCTCAGCCTGAATTCTCGCTCGCCGGTCTGCTCCTTCTGAATTGTAGAGAGGTTGACGCCAGGCTAAGGCCCGCTGAATCGCTGAAAGATCGGCCGAGCTTACAGTCCGATCTTCACATCTCCGTCCGGCTTCCAAAGAATATAGGCATGGAGCACACTGAACGTCCGGATGAGCTGTCGGTATTGCTCGCTCGGACTCCAAAGCCAGGGATATACCTGCCGTCTGGCTCGGGTATCATTCCAGCACGACATTGGGCATCACGTTTGCTCCGCGTTTCGGAACGTCGAAATGGTCTGGCCAGAATTCCAAGTGTGAGGACAAGCCTCACGGGCAAACACGAGGCCTAAGCTGGTCTATATGCACTATGGTGGCACGAAGGATTGCCAATCGCCAAGCTGCATGGTGGGGCTATTGCTTGATCGAGATTAAGGTATGCACGCTAATGCCATGGCGCATGCAGTGCGACATCATGCTTGTTGGAAGTTGAAAATTGCTCCGAGTGGTGGATTCGTGTGAGACATTCAGCCATCTGTTCCACCACGATGGGTCTCGAACAAGCTCTTCCAAGACATGCAACATGTGCTTCGCATTGCTGGCATTATTGCTCCACTCTGTGCAAAAGCCCTCTGAATCTACGGTAGGGCAAAGGCGGTCTGCGTGGCTAAATGGGCCAGCTCTAGATGCAGCGGGTAAGTGTGAAGGATGCCACTGCACGAAGGCAGGATGCAGGAACTGAATTACATAAACTGGCTCTCGACCTCACTTTGACAGCAGCACAAACATCACAGCACTCGGCATCGATTTCAGCAGGACTACCTCAGATATTCAGCACCATGGTCGTCTACGCAAATTTCCTGTTCCCGCTCTACATTTACCCACTGAGTGGAGCCTGGCAGCCATTGATCGACCAGGCAAAGCTATATCCTGATGTCACTTTCACAGCTGTGATCAATCCTTACAATGGACCGGATTCTGATAGCAAAGGATGTCCAAACAAGGACTTTGTCGAAGCCATCAACTCCCTGCACCAGTATCCAAACATTAAGACTATGGGTTACGTGCACACTGCCAACAGATACAACTGCGGAGACTCTAAGACGGACATCTGTTCTTGCACTGCACCAATCGATGAAGTCAAGCGAAACATCAGCACTTACGCTGGCTGGGCTACTGCGGGTTGTACAGGCTGGAGTACTGCCAAGCCAGACATCCACATTGATAGCATCTTCATGGATGAAGCACCTGGCCAAGACAATGGTGCCTGTTTGAGCTACATGAAGGACCTCACAACATTCGCCAAGTCCAACCTTACCACGAAGACTGGAGGACAAGTCCTCTTCAATGCCGGTGCTGCGACTAACAACTCCTACTTCGATGTTGCAGATGTCATCATCATACTGGAGGATACTCAAGCAGCGTACGAGTCCATTCCAGACATTGGAGTACGAAACGGGAATGGCAAATATGCTCAGAAGTCTTCGATCCTCATCTATGCGGCGAGCAATGCAACTAGCACGATCCAGAGAGATACGAACACTATCTTGAGTGTGAAAGCCGACAACTTCAACAGCATGTTCTACACGGATCGAACTGTTGATCAGTATGCCAACTTTCCGTATGCTTGGGCGAACATTACGAAGCAAGTCAATACTGTTGCACAGAGTAACAAGGCTGCGACTAAGAAGAGACATCGATATGCTGCATGAGCTCCATAACGGCAGTCAAGCAGAAACGGGCCAGATTTAAGGATCTCCCACTCGCCGAGGAAGACTATGGGTCTTATTACGAACGCCGGATTGCAGAAATGGTGGCTGATAGACTAGAAGCTAGCAAGTCTAGACCAGATATATGAAACACGCTGGGGTACTCAGCATATAACACTTTGCCACACGAACCTGACTCCCTGCGTTGCTTCATTACTGTAGTGTCTTCGCGAGCTACATCAACCCAATTACAATGCGAATTTGCTATCAACGATCACGTCTGGACAGAACCTTGTTGCATGCTCGTCTAAGAGACCTCTGGCTGCGTCAATGCCGTGGCGTTTCTCATGTTCCTCCTATAGTCATCCTTCTCCTGTTTATACGCGGCACTGCGGAAAGCACTCTTGAGAAGCCTCGGAGGCCTAGAGCTTCGTTGACCAGCGGAAGATGTCGGCGGGAGTCGTCAAAGGTGCGCAGCTCGACTGGAATGGCTTAAACAGGAACTGGGGTCCAGTCATTCCGTCTTCGGCATTCACCAGACTCGTTCGTCTCGTCCTCCTGTGGCCCACCTCCGTTCGCTGAATCACAGATCAGATTGATCATGTCTGCCCCGTTGTCGCTGCGGTCTCTTGTCTCTGGGCAGAGGCGTTCGCCTTCATGGCAGAGCTAAGATGGCAAGGCGGGTACAGGGCGTGAAGGTCAGCGTACGAGTAAACAGTGCGTTCGCTGCTATGTGCTTGACTCCTGGGCTTGAAGTCGTCCGAGGGCTCTCAGATGTGAGTGTCGCCGTCCGCGACATTTTCGCCATACTTTGAGGTGAGATCTGCGATGCGACAGACACGTCTAGACAGCAACATCTCTGACAAGCGGAAACAGCCACGACGACGACAATGAGCTTAGAACAAGTAACACATCCGACAGCGAGACTGGAAAGGCACGACGATTGAATTGAGTGGCTATCTGGATGTATGAAGGGATGTATGAAACCACTGCCAAAAAGGCACCTCGACACCAGCCATGATCTAGGACTGGGCGAGGACTACTGGGTAACACTGGTATCTGTTCTGTGCTCGCCCCTCAGACCACACCTCATACTCATTGATCACTGAGTAAGATGTGGTTGCTATGGGTCAGCTGTGCGGAGTGCAACGAAGGTCGAGCATGTGGCATGTCAGAAGAAAAGGTTGAGTTGTAGAGGAGAGCGAGAAGTTATTTAAGCTGGAAACAAGCCAAGGCGCTAAGCTGCATCAATCGATGCGGCATCGCGGCATTGCTTTCGATTGTTTGATTAGTACAGGTAGACCGATGACGAAAGACCTCGGGGCAAGACATCACAGTAAGGGTATGACCATGATCTGGGCAGTCAGGGAAGATTCAGATCATGCTTGCATTGAGCTTCTGTAACACCTTGCTACCCATTGCCGTACGCCCGATTGCGTCTTCCACTTGTCCACGGTATGTATCTTTGCCTACTGGTATTGAATGTGCGCAAGGCGCTTGGCCGAGTCCAACTTCTCGCGCTGCTCATGGTATACGGCTGGGATGGAGTCGACGGGTAGAAGGCTCTCCGGAAAGGCATTGACGCAGCAGATCGACTGCGCCGTGCTGGCTGAAGGCGTAGCTGCTACCTGTACAGACGAGTCAGTGTGTTGAAGAGAGTAAGAAGAGTGTGATGATGCTTACGGTACCAGAGGCAGCTGTCATGAGAGATCGACGCAGCAGATCAAGCGTGTTGACCGGTTCAAAGATGACTTCGTCTTCGCGATCATCACCAGCAACGACCATGAAGTCTGGCGCCGAGAGGCCTTTTGCCGGGGCTTTAAACCTTGGTCGACGTCCTTTGGTATCTGCCACTTCTTGACGTGCGTCTCGTCGTAACTGAAGTTCTCGAGCCCGGAGTCAGCTGCGGACGTGCTGTTCGGACTGGCAGGTGCCGGTCACTTCGAGCCTGGACTGGTTGATGCTTCGAGTCGAGCTATGCTTAGGAGCGACTGTTGGCGATAAGAATGGCGATGTGAGGATGTCGGTAGAGATGCTCTGTTACAAGGTCAGCGATCTCGTGACAGCGTTAGATTCTGGCCACAGGAGCGTACCAGTAGTGTGGGATCATCTTCAGGTTCTTTGCCACGAGGATGGTCGTACAGTCGTCCATGGTCTAGCGAATTCGACTTTTCGTTTTGAGCCCATGATGAGCGGCGAGCCCGGAAAAACGGTGATATAAGGATGTCGATAGAGAGGGCTGAAGCACAAGCGGCTTTCGGCCATGTGTTCACTGGTGGATGGTCTCTCGTCCCGGAAGAATGTTGGAGTAAGGATATCGGTAAGAATGCTCTGGATCAAGGTCAGAAATCTCTCTTTAGTACTCACAGAATCAAGCTGTCGATAGGGCAGTATTTAGCATACCTGCTCTAGCTTCTCAAAGCGCAGCAGGCCTGCGGTTGAGGTATTCAATCAACCGCAGGCCTGCATCTGGGCTGGCTTCAACAGTCGTCGGTGGTCTAGCGCTGAGGCTGTCGAAAAATGCTGGATAAATGGTGGCGGTAATGATGTCGTTGGATGGTGTTGTTGATGTGAGAGACAAGGAGAGGGAGGATCACAGAGTAAACACAGCCGTTGGAGCCTGCAGCAGGCTAGGCACTCACGGACGCGTCGCGAGCTAGGAGTTCTTGCCAGGAATCATGCACGAGATCCACGCTGAGCCAATGGGTGGGCTCAAACCATGTTCTGAGGAGCTGCTCATGCCTCACAGCGTCGTTCACCTGCTTCCCACGGAGCCTCACAGCATCATTCACCTGCTTGTCTTGCCACTGCTCCTGCTACTCACGTTTGTATTGACGCCTCTGTGCTGCCTCCAAGCTCCTGATTGTGCTAGCAAAGAAGCAGTCAACGCCAGGTAAGACGAGACCGTTTGCTCCTGCCTTACTGCTGTGAAGCAGAGCTCAGAGCTGTCTGTCCACCGACATGAACATCGTCTGGTGAAGGGCGAGAAGGGCGAACAGCCTCCGAGGTTTGCTCTCGCTGGCGAAAGATCCATTGTAGGCTGTGATTCCACTATGTAGGCAAGCAGCAGTATCCCTTTCACCACTCGTATCCGTTCCAGTGTTCTTCAAGCGTTCCATAGCGGATAGTTGGCTGAACGCGCAGCTCTCGCAAATTTCAGCGGTGCTGTTTCAACTTAGCGCGGTCGCGTACACTCTCCTCTTCCAACTAAGCTCATCAAGTACAGACTGGCAGAACCATCAAGAACAGTACAACAAGCAAACATGTCGACTCCTCTCACAAGCACAATCATCGCCTCTCTGCCATCTGGGCAATGGCTAGCCCCACCGATTCCCCGTTGGGTTGACAGCCTTCCTTCTCACTTCCAGTCAGAGAAGCTGCGGCCATTTTGCGTGGAGCATGCCATCCCAGGCATCAGCGGCCGGAATGGCATGGAGAGGAGGATCTGGAAGGCATTCCAAGGGTACAATGAAGAGCTGGGGCGACCGAGAGCTGGTGAAAGGAAGATACACCTGCTGTGGCGCAAGTTCTGGCACCGTGTCTCGAAAGAGGAGGACTGGCTGAGGTACCGCATGCGGCGAGGTGGTGGCGAGGCCGGGAGTAGGGACAATGGAGAAGAGCTGGACTGAAGAGGAGGATGTGATCGCCATCAACCACGGCAGCTTCTCACCTGAGCGCGAGCATCCATGGCAGTGAGCACTCGCCTGTGGCAACAACCGGCTCTGGGGTCCGGGATGGAGAGCTGGACGACGATGTGGCGTGGTGAAGGTCCAGTATAGGTCAGCAGTATGTCCATAGCGGCAGCATGAGGTAGGTTGAAGGCCTATCAGCAGCACTCTTCTCGACTTATTCACTTGACTCTGCTTGCTCGACATCTTCTTGCACCGTCTCAACAACTCCAAAGGCAGTACATCTTTCCTTGTCTCTTCGACATACCAGCAACCACCAACAGCGCATCTCCTTCGACATCGTCTGCAGCACACAGCTCTACAAGAGTCTACCATGAGTAGTCTTCAAGCAGAGCCGGCTTGGTCAACCCACACCCAGCAGGTCATTTGTCACGTTGTCAAGCCACCAGCACCAGTACCATATTGTCTCAGAAATCACCCAGGCTCACAGCTTTGCGAGAGTCTACCAAGAGTAGTCTTCAAGTAAAGCCGGCCACATTGGCTCTCTTCTCCTCGCCCGGCCTGTCACGCCACAAAGCACTTCGCCTGAGTGCCAGGATCCAGACCACGCCTTCTTGAAGGCCATACACATCCAGCAGCCATACCATCATACCCATCGCAACCTCACTCATCTTGACCACGGCGCATAGCTTTGCACGAGACTACCGGGAGTAGTCTTCAGGCATGAGCCGGCCTCATACTCTTACACCAGCCAGCATACCACTCAACTTTTATCTCCAGTCTGCATATCTTCTTGATGACCTTGCTCCGAATGTAGTGGCTTCAGATCGGAGCCGTCCATGTGGGTGGTGTCTCTACATCAGGTCAGCTCATGATCAGAACAATCATGACGGATTGGAATGCAGACCTGTTGTGTGACACAGTTGGACGAACGACACGGTTCCATGCAGGAGTCTACCAGGAGTAGTCTTCAAGCAGAGTTGCAGAAGCTATCGCTGCCTTGTTCATGTAGTCTTGCTTGTGGCTGCTGCACGATTGGGTCGAAATGGCGATGCATACACTGCTCGAAGCCTTGCCAGAGTCTACCAGGAGTAGTCTTTAAGCAAAGCTGAGATTGTGCGAACTCTCCTCGTGGTTGAGCTGTCAGCGCTGCTTTGTCGTTGGAGTCTTGCTTGAGGTTAATGTGCTGTTGGGTCGAGATGATTGTCGTGGTCTGTCCCGAGGGTGTCAGTCAAATTCAGTTCGCACCGTGGACGCAATCCAAAGACGCATACCTGCTGCATAGCGAAATCAAACAGCCAAGATGCCAGGGCGTTCTTGGACGACAGGCGTGAAGTCTCGATTTCTTGTTTCTCGGAAGATAAATCCTAGTGTGGTCGTAGATATGCTGGAGTCCTCGAAGTCAGGCATCTCACAGCCTCGCCAGAGTCTACCACGAGTAGTCTTCAAGCGAGGGCTGGATAGCGGACCCAGAGTCATACTCGTTGCATGGGGGTCTGAGGCAGCCAACATGCCTTCTTGGATGACAGGTGTGAAGTCTCGATCCCTTGGTTCTTGAGAATGGCGATGCTAGTGAGTGTGAGCGTGTCAGTGAGCAGACGAGTCTGCAGTACCAGCGAAGAAGATGACCACACCAGAGAGGATGTAAAGGTCGCTCTTCTGGACTCCGAAAGTGATGACAGAACGCGATAAGAAAAACGAAAGAGATCTTGACTCAAGCCCGAAGGGGGTACCGACCTCAAGCCAAGAACGCGCTGGAAGAGCGTGCCATAGAACAGCTTCTCCAGGTTGGCCAATCTCACTGGCGGCTTACATGACTTCAATGAGAGGTCAAGGCGCATCAGTGTCAGAAGTACGAAAATCTCCGCTACCTGAGGATGACCATGCCCATGGAAGGCCAGGCAAAGTCGGAATCCTTGGAGTGGTGAGATCAGAGATGCAGGATTACTGCCAGAGTGCGAAAATAAAAGCCCCAAGACCCAATCACACACGACCACTCAGCAGGATATCGGAGATAGAGCTGCATCGTCAGAAGTGTGCCCGACCGAGGATGACGTTGACCGACGTCTTTAAGCGGTATCCTAGCTTGCGCAAAGGATGAAAGCCACACTGAGAGAGCCAGACAGATACTTCTCGTGAAGACTTCGAACTGAATCGGGAGTTGATCTTCAGTTTGGTGGGATTTTCGGAGAACAGCGCTCTTAGTGTGCCTTGTGAAAGGCCTTCGTGCATGCAGTCTGGGAGTTGTCGTCGACACCAGGTCTTTGCAAAGCTTGGCGGAGTGGTTGAGGTTGGGTGTTGTTGAAGGCAGGCCTGAAGCATTCGCAGCTGCCAGCGAGGTTGTCGAGCTAGATGGGAGATTGGAATGAAATCCGAACACCCCGACCGCTTCGTAAGTGTCTACCAAGGTAGTCATCAAGCTCAGCAGGCAGGATCAAGAGCACACTCGGCAGTGGGAGACTTGGCTTGCAAATGCAGCTCACAAGTAAGGTATGGGGTGCAACAGAATAGGTCTTATACCGGCCAGCGAGGTGGCTCACAGTTGCTAGTGGAAATCCAGAAGGGAACAAACAGACTTAGCCTCACAAGCGTCCACCAAGGTAGTCGTCAAGTTTGGTCGCAGGACTTTAATGCCGGCCGAAGCACACAGCTGCCAAAGAGATATTGGATGTCACAGCCAAGACTGTGTTGTTACACCATCTCCACCACCCGCCAAGTCAATAATGAAGTGGCGAGTGGTGGTGATAGCGGATTCCATGCGAAGCGGGCTGGTACTGAGTCTTCTGGTTGTAATACTTGTCCTTCCTGCTGTCTTGGCAAACCTTGCCATCACGTGGAGTCCGAAACGCTGGACCTCCGATCTGAAGGCGAGGTGTGTATGATGGCTTGGATTCTTGCTGGCTTGTGCTGCTGGAAGCTACGCTCAGTGAAAGCCTATATGCCAATGTCCCAACTCTTGACCATGTCCTGCCCGAGCATGCAGACGGCGACGATGAGGTCGTTTTCACGCGAATGCGGTGACGGTCCAGTGATGATATCGATGCTCTGAACAGGAATCTTGAAGCTGTTTGCTATTCTGACAGCTGTCGAGGTTGCTGTGTTTGATCGAGGACACCGAGGTGCCTATGTCTTGCAAAGTCAATAGATGTCAGCGCCAATACATGCGATACTGCAAAGCATAGCCAGATAGCTTGCGAGGCCACCGGAGATGCCTCGCGATATGTAGTCGTCGTTGAGGACAGGCTTAGTTGTTGTTGGAGAAGCGAGAAACTGCGACAGCGTCGGAGGTGGTTGCTTCGGGCGGCCATATCAGTGACAACTGCGGTCGGAAACTCGTGCAAATTAGCTGATGAGCATGAGATGGTCTCATAGATGGATCTGAACTGCACAGCAATGGTCAGCAGGTGTTGGTTGATGTGTTGTGAGGTGTTGTGGTGGTGCTGGTGTGAGTGGAAGCTGAAGTGAGCGACGAGCTTCAGCGACAGCCATCCGCCAACTGCCCATACCGCGACAACGAGATGCCGCCAACACGAGTAGATTAGTTGTGGAAGATGGCATGGACTCACAGATGAAGCTCAAAGTGAGTCTGATTATTGGCGGGCTCTGGTCGTGACGCGCTGGTGTTGTTTAGTCGTGGAAGTTGAGGTCGGAAGAGCCAAATCGAGGAGGAAGTCGTCTGCGGCCTCACTGAGCAGCCGTCTAGCGGCGCACGCTCACGAAAGTCATACTACAAGAATGACATCTCTTCGTAGATGCAGCTAAGCGCGAGTCTGACAGTTGGCGGATGTTTTGTGCGGTGTTAGGAAATAATATGGCGAGCATAGTGAGGCAGAAGTGAGCTTGAGATCAGCAAGGACGTCAAAACAACGCTAAGACAGCGGCATCGCTCTGTCTTCCGGCGCCATTGGAGCAACAACCACGACTTCAAAGCAGCTATCAAGACTCGCGAAGGCTAAGGAAGTGCCCGTGATAGAGCGTGCGAGCTTCGAATATCTTCACAGCATCAATGAGGGCGTTCCCAGGCCTAGAACGCGAGCAAGGGATGACAGCCACGACTCCACCTTGAGCAGCTTCTATGAGCGCAGAAGACAGCTCTATAGGATCACGGCAGCCGAGCTTCGAGACTCGAGGAGCGATCTGGCAAGGCGACGCATTAGGAAGCTGATACGGTAGATACACAACGACCGAGTTGCTCAGGAGAGGCTCCTGCAAAACAGCTGCCTCCATTACAGCATCAGCATCGGTAGCACGGCCGCCATCGACCCCATCACTCCAACGCGCTCGACCATCTTCGCAAGACCAAGCATTACGACCCCTTATCTTACCTCAGATTGACACGAAAAGCTCCTTCCTCAACTCAACGCAATGACGATTAGTCTGGCGGAGGTCAGCTTCCTTTTGGATATAACAGGCTGCGACTCGGACGACAAGAGAGGAAAGCTGAACATATATGATATGGGGCTTCTGAGGAGATCGCGCTCGGTGTTCAATTTAGAAGAGAAGGCTATTGGATTACTGAAGCACGAGGCATGTGAGAGAGCATCATATCGTGGTTGCAAGACCATCTTGATTCATAATCGCTGGTGACAAGACATTCAACGAATCACTCAGTCTTCCACACATACTCCTGCTACCTCACCTATGCTTCGGTCGGTGCACTCCTGAGCGTATCCTGCAGTTTCGAGGAGAGCAGTACGTAGACCGGAACATGGGCAGACCACTTCTTCCTGTATCGACTACGACTGGCTGTCACTCGTATGAAGAGGCAAGCTCGACTTGCAATGTGTCGTGCTAGATATTACCTCAGGCACATAAGAAATGAGGCATACCTACACAGTCCACCTCAAAACGCTCCATAGACAAACACATTCGGCTTAATCGGCTCTGTCCCCTCTCCAGGACTTCCTTTCCTCTTTCGTACTTCCACACCTGTGGCACGTACGTTGTACGTTGTAACACAAGCTACTCCACACCCTCCATACCGTACTACCGCTTACCTTCGGCGGGCAGATCCTTTACGTGCCTAGATCTTCGCATGCACGAACAGATCTGTGGCTAGGACAAAGTTCGGTACCTTGCATGAGCGACTTCGGCGTCCGGCTTTTGGAGGCATTGAAGTTGATGACAGCATACGTCGGTGATGGAGTGCGAGATATGAAGCTAGCTTGTGGAACTACGGTGCAGACTTGCGATACTGTGATACGAAGACGAGTTCGGAAGACGGAGTCAAAGGTGTGGTAGATGTAGGGAGTGGCAGTCGTCTATTGTACACGAGCGTACGATCCTGTGCTTCACCTTGTAGCACGTACGTTTTTACACTTTGAGAGAGAAATCGGAGCCGAAAGCAACTATGCAGGAGGCACAAGAGTGAGAAACGAAGACTGCTTAGAAGGCTGTAAGACGTGTTGTGCATTTGTATCGGTCTCGATACTTGTAGTCTCAAATGCTATGCTATGCTCAATCGCTGGACCACCAACACCTCGCTTGCTAAAAGACCGAAGAAGCAATTCGCTTCATAACGCTCACTCATCTCATCATCCCTGATCAAATCCCTATCATCACGCATCTAAGCAGACCCACCCATCATCCTCCTCACAAGTTCAGCTCCCATAGCCTTCCTCGTGTCCGCAGTCCTGCTCGCAGCATCCTTATTCTCAGCTGCTCTCCTCAACAGATAGTTGAGCGCCTCAGTCATAGTGCCCCAGACAGTCAACTTGAAGATCTTCTCGCGAACTCCATTTCCAATCTCCGCATCTCTGAGCGTTGCGCAAGAGACCTCATCGGCCATGCCCTGCAGAGTCGCGTAAGAAAGCGGGACAAGATTCTCGCCGTTCTTGACTTGCTCTCGGCGAAGCTTCAGCGCCTTCTGAACCGTGTCGGCGTTGTGTGATGCCACGACTACGTTGACATTCTGTGGGAAGGACTGGCCAGCTGTGGTGGGTCGGAGGAAAGAGTCGTACTTGCGGTTGATGAAAGCTGTCATTGCGGAGTCGTAGGCGTTGTGGGTGTCTTGCATGGTGCCGTGGATGACAGATCTCTGCGGTTCAGAGTTGAGATATGCTCCTCGCACGAACTTTGCGCCCAACGTGAAGTTCTCTGCTTTTGCGACCTCGAGATGCTTGCTGATGATCTCAGGCATCTGCTTGAGGTACATCTGGTAAGTCGTATAGACCACTGCTTTGCCTTTGGTGTTGTACTCTCTTGCCATCCTCAAGGACCAGTCGTGGAAACCTTGTAAGGAGTTCGTCTCTTCAGCTGAAGGTAGCAGTCCGATGTCTCTCGAAGCTGCGTGTCTGCAGACTGCGTGCATAGCCTTCTCCATCTCAGTCGATGGACTCTCCTTCTGAATCATGCGGTTCATGGCAGCAGTTCCCATACCACTCCACTTGAGACCGAGAAAATCGCCTGGCGCTGCCATGTCGATAGTCTGCAGCATGCCCTTTGTCCAGTACTCGACATCTGCGGATTCATCGTGCCCGGCCTCATCCTTTAGCACTTCTCGCGCGCTCTCGAGAATTACGCCTGAATAGCCCTGTTGTCGCAGCTCGGCGCATCGTGCCGCGATCTGCTCTTTGTTTGCACCAGCACAGAATTGCTTGTAGAACGTCTCGTAGAGAATGAGACGCAGAACAGGGTTCTTCTCGATGTCGAAAAGTGGGTTACTGGACTCGAGCATCTTTCGCAGGATGTTTGTGGAGCCCTCGAGGAGGGTTGGAGATGAGGACATGGTTGTGATGAGATATGATCTCAGAACCTCCGGGAGTGTGAGGCATGATAGCGGTGCTTGGGTGAAAGTCGAGGCTAGTCGTGGTGTCTCAATTGTGAGAGCAGGTTGTGGTATGCTGGTGGTAAGAGGTAGAGTAACGCCGTTCTTATCGTGCGCACTCGAGCTCAGTCGCCGCCGGCCAGAAGTGTGTTGTGTGCGGATTTGTGTCGTCGTCGCCTTGCAGACAGTCCTCGTCGTCGGCCTTGATCGTGAGACGATGTTCGCTGTCGCCAGTGCTCGTGAGGTCTTCATCGTGGAAGCCATGGTTGTTGTCTCTGTCTGCTCTGATGCTGTTGGATGTCTTGGTCGCGATGTTGTGCGGGAGATGAAAGACCAGTGGAAGACAAAGAAAGCGTGACTCTTCTTGTTATGACTTACCGTGGGCGGCTCATATACTGTACCAATAGCTGCCTATCGTCTTGTTGATGACCAGAAGATGCCATGAGTACGCGAACCAGGAATGCGTCGTCGCTTACTCTCGGCTCTCCCAAGCAATAAATGGCCGCGCAATGGCCGTGTCACCAAATGCATCCCCCACATTTGATAAGATCTCATCAAAGTGCCGATCAAATGCGCCCCGACACCGGACATTCGATCACATGCAAGAGGTGTGGAGCCCGGAAGCCAAGAGCGACAGCAAGGTTCTGCAGGAACCGCCAGCTGCCGACCTCACTCCTCTATCTCTGCCATCTCTCAGACAGCAGACTACTCCGCCTCATTTGCCTGGTCATCTTCGGCGCCTCGAGACAGATGGTTTCGACTCCAGGACCTCGATGGAGTTTCACTCGAGTTGCCACGTAGCGTCTTGGCCCACCGCCGCTTTCCATGGAATTCATCACCACAGCAAAGACAGCATACCATAGCTCGACATTCGTCTCAGAAGAGCGTTCTCTCCAGCGAGCGACATGTACTGGACTCACGAAACCTGGCTGACGACATTGTCGCGGAGGTCTCATAGCAAAGGGCACGCCAGACCAACGGCCTAGGATTCTCGAGCTTGAGAAGTCTTCGCACTTCCAGCAATAGTACTCACTCTCCTCAGCACCAGCTACAGTAGCTTGCTCGACCCTCACCACTCCACACTTCCAAGGAGCTTGGTTCCAGGACGCTTCGCCCGTGATTTGCTTGATATCCGCACGCTCGCGAACAAACACGTCGAACAGCAGACGCCGAGCTCAACAGAACAGCTTCGACCTTCTGGATTGCTTCACGATTTCCGGTGTTCATCAAGACGGCATTTTCGGCTTTTGCGATAAGTGGCCACCTGGATTCATAGCCGTTCCTGGCCTCTGAGCAAACGCCTGGAAGCTGAGCCTGCGTCTAGCTCGATCTCGATGGCATGGAAGCCAGGCAGAGCGCAGAGAGCTGGACAGTGATGAGTGCGTGCACTTCTGAAGTGTTAAAGCATGCTTGAGGGATGCGATTGCCAGAGAAGACCCGGAACGCCAGCACGACAGTCATTTGGTATACACGGTATCAGGATCACGAGCAGCAGTACCGACCTTGATCTCAAGCCATGTGTGTACTCGGCTGGTACATCATCCTTGTTCCGCCGCTGTAGGAGGACCATACCCACTGCAGAGTGTGCCTCAACCGGACCGATGATGGTTGTTTGGGGTAGCAGTCGAGGCCGAAGTTGAGTTCTGAATCGAGGTTGATGGCAAAGGTGCAGGTGAAGATGAAAGCACTTGATACTTGCCGTGTTTCTTGTTCTTACCGTTCTTCCTCATCCATGGAAGGTTCAGAGCCTTATTAGCTGCATAGCTGCCAGGGCGATCCTGAAAGAGGAGGTGTCGCTGTGGGTGTTGCGGACCCGCACTCGCTGGCACCGAGAGCTGGGTGACGCAGAGTGGCAGGGATCCACGAAGTGCCACTACTTCTGATGTGTTCGAGAAATCCGAAGAAGTCAAGATAGTCTCGGCCATTCGAGATTGCGTTACTGTGGACCATGAGACTCTCTGCTGCGTATATGTGGTACGCATATACCAATTGCGCGATATGTGCGTCGGCGTTGGCTGATGGTCTCTTGGAACTTCAACTTCGGGTACTGGAGGACGTTGCTCTTCCGGATGTTGGCAAATTGGATGCTGCACGTATTCGCAAGACGTCTCTGATTGGGAGCACAAAAGACCCTGCCAATACGTCTACGAAGTGGCCAGCGTGGAGATGTGCGGAAAGCATGAGCTGCATCATGAGCAATTCTTGTGGTGTGGCCCGCCATCACAGCTACTGGCGATCCTGGAAAGGCTCCTGCCTCTCCACTGAGCAGCACGAGTCCAATCGCACCACGCACTTACCCAGAGTGGCATAGCTATCGCTGGGCTGCCCGAGAGACGGGTTGATGCTACTTTCTTGCCGCTTCCTTCCTTCATGATCATGGATTCCCGTTATCTGCTTCTGAAGGCGTGGCGCAAGAGTTCCTGGGGTTCAGCTTCGAATGTAATGGCATGGCGGCCGCCGTAATTGCAGAGAAGCACCACGTTCTTCTGTCCTGGCGAGCAGTACAATCGTGTCTACGACAAAGCAGATATGGCGATGGCATCCTTGGCACGATGCTTCAGGAATGTGATCTCCGCGAAGCGTATTGGCAGTCTAGCATCAGGAGGCTCGGATACTTACCAGGACCTGAGGTGGCTGAGACTGCAGAGTTGATAGATATATCGTCCCGGGTCGTATCGTTCTTGGTGAAATGTGGCCGATATGCGACGCTCGATCCTGCGGTATTGCCGTTTCCACCTTGCTGCTGTCATCTCACCTCCCAGTAGATACCTGGCTGTCCTGGAGCCCATCCTGATATCTGGCTTGGCTGCTCTGTTTCCAGATCTTGGTTCTGGCACGAGGTGGCTTGCGATTCTACCGGCATGGACTGCGCCAATAGTCCGGAGAGCAAACTCCAATATTCGAACTACCTTTCTTTGAGCCGAAGGCGTGAGCTGCTTCTAGATCCGCCAATCTCTCAGCTTTCGACGTGGCTTGCGAGCCTGGTATCATGGAGTATCGCAGGTCGCTTGGAAAAGCCACTCTCGAGAGCTGGGTTCTCCTGGTCCGAAGTGTCTGATCTCGAGCAGCTCTGAGGTCATGAGCTGGCCCGTTTCGACGTTGTAGTGCGCGGCATTGCCGCAGTGTCTGGGTCCTGGTCGAGTGTCCCTCATCACCTATTCTTGACCATTCCACGAGAGCTTGCCAACGTCTGCTAAAGATACAAATTGAGAAGCTTTGGCTCTGGAGAACAGCAGAAACTGCCTCACAGGTTCGTAGCCAGCACCGCGTACAGGTACCCTCATCGCTGGCCTAAACAAACGCAAAACAAAAGAAAGCTTGCAATGAGGAATCCCCGCAGCCAGATATGGGCGACGAAACACCTGATCACTTTCTGCACAGGGGCATACTTGAAACCAGGCCCTCGGGGCCATCACCAACTCTTGCGAAGGATCATACGAAATAGGAAAAGGGAACACACAAAACACGCCAAGCTCTCTCCGTCTCCATCACTCCAACTCGAACCTACCTCATAGCCACCCTTGATGGCGCAGTTGTCGGAGGTACTCGGAGAAGGCATCTCGCTCCCAAGCCTTCGGCCAGTACACCCCCAACCTCGTCATCACCGCCTCCACTAGATCCACATCACGGTCAGAGTCTATCTTCACTGCACCGATCAGCGCTTCCATTGTGGTCGCAAGCTCTTTCTTCGACAGGATTCCCTCCACGGGAGCACGGAAAATCTTCATGAGCTGAGAGAGCCCATTTCTCCGCGAGGCCAGATAGGCCAGGAACCTATCTGTGGCAACACCATTGCCATGGCCTTCTTGCCAATCTTCTACTCGGCCAGCATGGTCAGTGTACACAATTCAGAGAGCCAAGGAAGGAGTTTTCCGAGTGACTAATTTAAACTTACGAATGCTCTCGTCATTCCGCACCCACTGCTCCGCAAGCACATCCTTCATGGCGATATCGCCGTAAATGGCTATGCCTTGGTTCGGTGGGCGGCCGTTCGGCAGAGAAGAGCGATATGTGAGCGCATTGCTCAAGTTATCCGAATGCCGAAACGAATAACTCCATCCATCGGAGAAGTACAGCCGCGGGGTGTCCACGCTCACGTCCGCGTGTATGGTCACACGCGGCCGGAAAGACGCTTCATCCACCCAGTCGACTGCCGGCAGAGGTGGTGGTGGTGATGGCGTGCGCAGCGAGCGCCAGCAGGACGGAGAGGGAGGCAGAGCAGAGGAGGGGGAAGAGGAGCGCTTCGTCTTCTTCGTCGTACTCTCTATCATCGTGGTCGGTGGTGGCGAGGGCATCGTATGCGAGTTCTTGTGCGTGGTTCTCGTTGAAGCATCGGAGAGAGGCGCGAAATTCGATCGATAAATGAAGATTCTCACCTCCGGGACGCCGCCACCAAACAACAACGACTTTCACGCGAAACACATATCATCCGAATCTCTGAGATCTTGCGAAATCAGCATATTGGGTGGCATCTAACACCGAGAGCATGGTATGTGGAACATGGAACAGAGAATGGTTACGAGAGGTTCACTCGCATTGGCAATGATGAACACTTAAAGACTCACTCTCTGGAGGACATGCAACAGAATCCCATTGACTGGTATCCGACCACGAAGCCTTGGAGTCTGCACATCAACTGAGAGTCCTCAGATCATGACTGCTTCTCTAGAAGAGCAGCCGGAAAGTGCTGCTCATACATGCTCGCCATCGTTGCCATGGTCTGTGGTGGACAAGGAGACGGAAGGCTCGAATCTATGCTTCGTGTCTCCAACGCGCAGTCAGTCATAGACACGTCCTCCGAACAGACAGTCAAGAACTTCCAGTAGGACGATCTTGATCTTGATGGCGTAGCTGTCAGGACATCTGCGGAGAGTACCAGACAGCACCTCAACCTGTGGATATACTACATTATCGGCATGAACTGAATTGTCATTCTGGCATGCTGATATCCCATATCCATCTGCCTCGTTGCCAAGAAAGTCAAGCTGAACTCTTCTGCTGCTTCCGTTGTCAATGATCTTCCAGCTTGGGAATTGATGGCGAGGCCAGTGTCGTGGTGAGCTACAATCAGCTCGAGAAAGCAAGATCCT
Organism: Sphaerulina vaccinii; assembly: GCA_022570795.1. Classification (NCBI taxonomy): domain Eukaryota; kingdom Fungi; phylum Ascomycota; class Dothideomycetes; order Mycosphaerellales; family Mycosphaerellaceae; genus Sphaerulina; species Sphaerulina vaccinii. Next base: position 209,752 of record JAKUDP010000019.1, read on the forward strand.
AGAATCAGGACACCATGAATACATTTCAGTCTCGATTGGCGTTGCTCACCCTTCTCAACGCGTGAAACCTCACGGGCGAGAGCACAGCGCCACATGATCGTGAGCACGACTTGTTCAGCCGCCTCAGCAGCCACAGTCATAGCTCCTTTCTCCTCCCACAGTCCTCCAATCGTAGCCAGCTCCAAAAGCTCACGATGCAGCTCTATGTCCCAGTTTATTGGAACGAGCGTAGAGGCCAGGCTCGTGTAGCTGTGATGCTATCGCCATATCCCAGAAAAGCCAAGAGTGTATGAAGCACTCTGATGACGCCTGGACCATCTCTGACTACCGTAGCTTGCTTCATCGTAACCTTGTTTGTCACTTGGGCGTCGTGGCATGCCACAGCTAGGCAGAGTGGAGAAGCTCATGTGCTTTGGACATAAGTCACTGACGTTGTACAGCGTTTGGCCATAGTTGTGCAGAAATGTACGGCCAGCTTGAAGCACGCACGCGAAGCGAATAGAAAGTTGATGCAGAAAACCGGTGGCATTCAAAAAGATAATCCTCTGCGATACATGTGTATCTTCTGCTTCGGATACTGTACAACGTGAAGCTCGACTGCTTTTCATCAGGCCTCACGATTCTAACATCAAGGTTCGGAAACATCGCATCCAACACTCGGGCAAGGACATCAAGCAGCAGGCAAACAAGTCGTAAGCAACTCATGCTTGCTTGGGATAACACCTCTTGCTCGTCTCCATTATAGCGCGAATATACTATCCGACCAAGTCTGGAATCTCGTTACCACAGAGCATGCGGGCAGCTCAAGGGAGCCACTTGGCATACACGAGGTGTCCTTACCTGGAGTGAAATTCCACATCTCTTCTTGAGACGTTCGGAAGTGAGTAGCCGAGATGGACTTCTCCTGCAGGAGTCTATTCTGCTGCGCAATTGTTTGGTCTTCCATCCAGAACTCCTCTTCGATCGGTTAGTTTCTAGAGCATATCAGCACGTCTTAAAGCTGGATGTATTGGTGTGAGTACTCTCAGATGTCGTCAAAAATGCAAGGATACGTTCCGAAGCTCTCTGGGATCAGTCAAACCGATGACGCTGCCCGGACCTCGAGACATTGGTGGCATGGGTTGTGAAGCACTGACGGGAAGCGCCAGTCGACCTTAAAATGAGATTGTGGCCCCTGGCCAGCAGTACACCGTGGACGATGAGGCAGCAGATACCATTGCAGCTCAAACACTATCAGTTCTCTTCTTTGAGGACTTATAGTAGACGAGCTGCAATGGTATCTGCTGCCTGATCGTCCATGGTGTACTGCTGTCCACGAGCCACGAGTTCACTTTCATGTGTGTTCTGGGGGAACAGTCTTCAAACGATACCGACGGGCAGCTGGCATGGAAGTCGCGAACTCAGGACTACATATCAGAAGCTTGAATTCGTGACCTCGTCCCTCTGAAGAACAGCCAAAGCCTGCTGGTGCTACCCGCTCGTACAGCGTCTACTACAAACTTCCAAGGAGCGTGGTTCCAGAACGCCTCGCCCAGACCAACTATGATTCGCTTCATAGCATGTCCGGAAGCACTGCGGCTCTTCACATTGTCATACTTCTTATGCTCCAACCCAGGCTGTCCTGATAGCGATGTCCGTGGTCACTTTCCTCTAGGCAAGGGACATCATTCTGTCGGTCTCATACCGTCGCAGCATTGAAACGGTGTGTGTATGTATACTCGCTTGGCATCCTCGATTTTTCGCAGCGCATACGCATCCTTTACAGTCTGCGCTGTGGTAGCGTCTTGCTGCGAGTTTGCTGCCTCATTGGGACTTGCTCGTAACGACCCTCAGCGCTCATCAAATCCGCGGCGTGCTTCTACAAACATACCGGGAAATGTGTCTTGGTGTGCAATCTTGAACTTTCCAGCTCAGTGGCCACTGAACATCTCTCCTTCCAGCGTCGCAAGTGTTTCGTCGTTCGACCAAAGGGGACTTCTCGTGTCTAGCAATGAGCGGTTTCGCCACGCGGTATGGCGCTGCTTTCGAGGTGGGTCTGCGAGGGCGCTCAGGATGGTTCCTCTCGTGCGCGGTGGACCTGTCAGCTGGGTCAGCGAGCAAGATCGTCTCCCTGCTGTTAGTGCCCTCGTTGGTGGCGAGTCTTCCAACCGACCTTGAAGAGCCGCGCTGCTGTAAGGTTCTCTGCTCTTGGGAGCATCCAAGTGTGTGTGTTCAGAGATTGATGCTAGCTCGGCAGTGCTTGTGCATGTGAGACCGTGGCTATCAAACCGCTGTGTTGTCGTCCGGTGGGCTCTTGTGGTTGGCAGTGCTCGCTGCAACATGGCAGACCTCAATGCTGTTTGTTTCGGCGATGGCGTGGCTCTTGTAAGTACAGCTGCAAGCTACGAGGACTGACCTCCGCTGGCAGACGCTGTATGGTGGGACCGGGCTGGAATATGAGTGTACACATCTCGTGATCAGCTTGCTCTCCACGTGCACAATCGGCAACATTGGTCGAGGTGTAGCAAGAGTTGGAATTCGCCATTGCTGTTGTCGCTGCCACGCACAACCGCGCTCAAAATCTATCAATTGATAGTAATTAGCTAACATTGCTTGAATAGTTCAATCAAATCACTCATGACTGAGTCCAATTCTCAGTCCTGATTGACAACACTTCTTTTTTTTACATTTTCGATGCAGCAGATCCTTTTTGCACCTCTATCGAGCATGACATGTTGCAAAGGACGTTGATGATGATCACATTTGGGTCAAGCATCAATCAGAATTCCTTGCAGTCATGTTGTTTTGCTGCACGCGGATGTCGATGTTCGATATGAACTCCTCCTTCGCAGCTTGCTTGGTGGTGAACAGGATTTTGTCACGACGAAGTCCACAAAATAAGCAAAAGTCACCACACCACCACAGACTCTGACAGATTACTCAAAACAGACTTCCAGTAATGTACAGTCACTAGGAGATCTAACGACAGTTTTTGTGGTAACGGCAACGTGAAGATGGCGGTCGAGCATGCCGTCTAACATTGCTCAAGGCAGCTTGCAGACGATCAGGCGAGGCGCTGCTCGAAGCTACCACTCGGCTTGACATTTACGTTGCCCAGGATCCACAAACGTGCTCAGCTTCTCTTCCCTCTTCCGCGACCTTCTCCTCTCCCCCATCAGCAACAACTCCTCGACCACGACACACGGACACACACCAACAGCTGCGGCAACGATGACCTCCTTGGGTGAGTTCTGCATGCCAATCGTCTACACCTTTCTGATGTGTTACCAAGGTCACCGCTAACAATTACCTCGAAGAGGTGCCGAAGTACGCAGCCACAACATGTGTCGCCCCATCCAAGTAAGCTGCGGTAGCTCCACTGAGATTCACCAGTAAGTCGCCTTCACCTCGCCGCCGCGTTGTTCTCTGCTTACCTGCGACAGCGACCACCCGGACGTCGAATTCACGTACGTGCAGCGCTGCACCTGGACAGACGTCCAGAGATGGCTGACCACTTCACAGGCATGGCGAGGTTACGCACACCCACGAGATGTCCAAGAAGTTCTCTACCTCCCAGGAGTTGACGTACGTGCGACGCTGCACTTAGAGATGATCAGAGATGGCTGACCAGTTCCCAGGCTACACCCCACGATATGCTCAAACGAGCAATTCTTTACACCAGGGTCACTAGATGCAGCGAAGCGACTTTTCGCGGGACCTGGTGACCCCAGATCTCTCTTGCGAAGCGATGGCTCCATCGACAGCAAGGATGTTGAGGGGCTTGGTCTCGAACCCGGCGCAAACGTCTATCACGTGGACAAGCACAGCAAGAAGGTCTTCACAAAGCCACTCCCAGCGATGGAGGGAACAGCCGCATCCAACATCCACGACGAAGAGGTGCCGGCTTGCCCGTCGGTCAATCCACCCGGACGTCGAGTTCACGTACGTGCGGCGCTGCTTTTCGAGAAACGCATCAGACATGGCTGACCACTTTCCAGGCTACACCCCACGATATGCCGTCCAGGCACCGGTGTCAACGGTTACGCTGATGCTGCCATACGGGCTGCCTTGCGCAATCCACCACCGGCTCGAACTCTTCCCTCGGTACCACCGAACACGCCCAGGCGTTTTGTGACTCCAGTTCCGGAAGGCGAGACTTCTTCAAACACCGAGACCATCTCCACTATCAACGATGAGAGTGAGATCGAGGTGGCGCCACTTCACCTACACAAGAGAAGGTGGAAGCGAGCGATAAGGAGACTAAGTGAGAACTTTCCTCCAGTGCTAGCTCTTGGACATAACATAACTGACCTTTTGTGTGAGCAGAGAGGAGGACGATGACGAGTCAGACGAGGAAGGCCTAGTGCTCCAAGTCAGAAGCAGAAGCGAGTCACGCCAGCAGTGGTCTCCGTGCACCACATGGATGAGTACGTTGGCATTGCTCGCGAACACACGGAGTCTTACCACAGCTTCACCACTGGCTCAACCTCCCTTCCCACCTCCGATGTTTCCGGTCCCGCAAACCTACCAGGCACCGGGACAACAGCAGCAGTACCCGCCTCAGAACTACACGTTCAATGGCCAGAACTACCAGTACCCTCAGACCACGCCACAGTACCCGCCATGGCCGAACCACCAGGCTCAGCAGAGTCAGGCAGCACCAGCACACCCAGCGGCGAGGTTCCCGCTGCATGATGGAGATGAAGTGGCAGTGCCTCCGTTCTGCCAGAAGATGCTTACCAGCATGGGTGCGGTCATTCGCGACGAGACGATCAAGGACAAGAACGGAGACCCTGTTGTTGATGGCGCTTTGTTCCGAAGATATCTGGTCGTAGCAATGGATGCAAATTTGGGCAGTGGTATGTCGCGCTTCCATCTCAACAGACATGAGCCTTACTAATCAGCATGCAGCAGGACAGCACCAACGAAGATTGAGCGTGGACTTCGCTTGAACTTGTAGATGGTATCAGTCTGGACTTCCCATTCTCCAGCACATGGTTGAGTCCAAGGCCGAGTACATCATGGAGCTTACAGACAAGACGAAGGCCGAGTTCTACGATTACTTCCTCAACGACGAGTGGCGAGGAAAGCCGTTGAACTCGGACGATGATGAGTGCTTGATGTGGCATTCGCAAGATTCAACAATGGCCGATGAAAGAGATTCTCGAAGAGTACTATACTTATGCCCACCCCAAGCCACGCGACGGCGACGTTCAGCTGATCAAGGAGCGGGATTCAGTCGTTGAGCGTCGCGCACCAGCCACGTACGCTCAACGAGAAGAAGGATGGCTCAGGTGGTCGAGAATACATCCACATCAGTGGGCGATCCCGAAGACGATCACGAAATCATCTTGGAATGGGCGAACAACCTTGGGAAGATCGGCAAAGTCAAGGACATCTTCACGGTTACTGTCGGCAAGCACAACACCCTCGCTCAAGCGACTTTGACCCAAGGCTCCACCGCGCCTCTCAGATGCGCAACGCTCTCAACAGCTTGAGTGACCCAATCGCGAACCCAAAGGAGAAGAAGGTCAGTACTCCCGTTTATCCACGCAGTATCTGTTGCTGACTGCTTCGCAGCGATCTGAGACAGAAATGGACAGCTTCTTCGCGATGTGTCGTCCCGCCTGTGCCTTGGTGACAGGGAGAAGACAATCGTGACAAGGAGCTCAACAAGCGACACCAGATCCTTCGTGCACTTCCATGCGTCAAGACGAAGCTCACCGTCCTCGCCGACGATGACGTCACTTGGCCAGACAACATGTACCTCAATCGCCTGTGTGGCACCCGCCAGCCTGGTGTGCGCAACGAGGGGTCGCGACACCGATGCCCGCATGAACGTACAAACATCTCTGGTCGCGGCACAATGTCGCTCTGCCTTTTCAGGCCTTCGAGAACACGTCCACGTCAGTGACCGCCTGTCACAAGGCCAAGTCATCAACAACATGAGTGACGCGGTTGAGGACCCCCAGGAGAAGAAGGTCAGTACTACCACTCCTTTGATACTGTGTCTGTTATTAACTGCTTCCGCAGCGATTTGAGACGGAAATGGACAACTTCTTCGCGATGTGTTGCGCCGGTACTGAAGACCTTCCGCAAGAACAATCCGCCGGGAGCTGTTCAGACCAAAGCGTTCATCAAGAACCTTGATGACAGGGAGAAGACAATCGCGCAAGGGCTCGCGATACCGATGCCCGCATGAACGTACAAACATCTCTGATCGCGGCACACGTGGCTCCGTCTGTTCTTATCGAGGCACACACCGCCCTGCCCGGACTTCTCACCACCTGCCGCCAGATCCGCTGGAAGACAGCATCCATCTACTTTGCCGAGAACCATTGCTTCAAGTTTGATAATTAAGTCGTCCAGCAGGGTTTTGTTCCAAACCGCCTCCGTTGCTTCCAGCACTCCATCAATGAGATTCAGCACTTCCACTTCGCCATGAAGCGTCAGAGGGTTGTGGGGCGAGCAAGAGCCACGTACGGTCAACGAGAAGAAGGAAGAGTCACCGCGCAACGACTCCTTCAACAGCGTCTACGAGTTGGGCAGCTCGCTTCCATCGCATGAGATCTTGGCGATACGGTCGAGGACACCCAGGAGAAGAAGGTCAGTGTTCATCGTCTTCCAGGCATTGACTTTCTTGCTGACTGCTTTGCAGCGATTCGAGACAGAAATGGACAACGGATACTTTGCGATGCTTCGCCGATACATCGATGGTAAGGCGAAGAGCAATGAGATTGACTGGAACCGAGTAGCAGTGGACGAAGCTCATCTGATAGACAGTGTATGAACAATCATTGTACACCATCCGTAGCCGTTCTCAATCGTACTATATGTCTTTCAACAGCTTCTGTCACGCGATGCTAGCCGTCGTCGTGAAGCTCACCTCACATCAAAGTAGGGCTATACTACCACCATACCACTCCGGATCCAGGTGCCTCACCACATACTCCGATACATGCTGATGGGATTGATATGCTAAGGATGTCGTGGTAGCAGAGTAAGTCTGACATCCCTCCTTGCACAAGAGCCAAGAACGCATGGGCCATCAAGTGGGTCTCACGGTCGACCTCGGCTCGCGTCGTTTCTCATCATTTCACGACATTGAAGACACGTCCACATACTGTCTCTGTGTCTGCTTCAATGCGTGATATACATGGCAGACTTTGCGGCAGCACAGAAGCGCATACAGGAACGCCGCCTCGCCCGAGCTGAAGCGCTGACTGCCCAAGAAACAGCCCAAACACAACTCCGCGCATCACAACTCCCGAATTTACCCCCAACACTACGCTCCTACGCTTTCGATCTCATCTCTTTCTGGGATGGTATACGCTCTCCATATGGCACGCGACCAGCTTTTCGCGTTGGTCAGGTCGATGCCGAACTGCTCGATGAAGCGTTGCTAGGCTTGTTGAAGAAACAGGCGGGAGAAGGCTTGAAGTACTTTGGCGCGCATTTGAAGGATGACTATGATGAGGAGATTGTTACTGCGATGCGAGCGATTATGTGGAAGTTGAGCATATACGATCATGGGCAGTCGTATGGCGCTAGCTTACAAGGACTGAAGTACATCGACGCAAGAGGAGATCCAGATCCCAATTTCGTACGGAAGGAAGCGACGCGTTGGCAGAGGATTGTCTATGGAATGCTCACAGTGGGAGGACGCTATGGTTGGAACAGATGGGAAGATCGACTCTCTTCCCTGGAGAACGGCTATGATGAGCCTTCGCCTTTGATCAAACGACTTTCGCGATTTACGACGATCGCGAACACATCGCACAACATTGCAGCTTTCTATTCGTTCCTTGTGTTTCTCTACAATGGCCGCTATCGAACTCTTACGGATCGCCTTCTACGACTTCGACTCGTATCGGCTTCGAATCAGACGAACAGAGAAGTCTCTTTTGAGTTCTTGAATCGCCAGCTCGTGTGGCATGCTTTTACTGAGTTCCTGCTCTTTATCCTTCCACTTGTTGGCATATCACGATGGAGGAGATGGTTAGCACGAGCATGGAAGAAGACGAAAAGCACCACAACTCGCATCTTCAGCACCAAGTCCTATCACGACGAAGATGATGAAGACGAACTCCCAACTGGCGAGCTAGCTTTCCTACCTGAACGGACTTGCGCGATCTGTTATCAAGATCAAAATCCTGCTAGTGGACAGTCTGAGCAGGATATCATTGCCTCGACAGCTGCAGCGAACAGCGGAATCATCGGCTCGAGTACGACTGATATCACGAACCCTTACGAAACGATCCCATGTGGATGTATATACTGTTTCGTCTGCCTTGCTCAGCGCATCGAAGCCGAAGAGGGCGAGGGTTTCATTTGTCTCCGCTGTGGCGAGACCTCGAAAGAGTGTAGACCTTGGAATGGCGACGTGCTTGTTGAGAAGAGCACGAGAGCCAGGAGTTTGACACAGCAGAGCACGGGGAATAATGGGAGTCGACCACCTAGTCGGAGGAAGAGTGTCATGTTTGCAGATGAAGAGCAACAACAACAGGACGAGGACGAGGAGCAACAGCCGCTCAGTGAGGTTGAGCCTATGCCGCTTGAGGAGAGTCAAGCTTGGAGCGAAATGGAAGCTCAGCATGATGATGAAGATGATCAGTATGAGGCTGGGAGTGTAAGTGGGAGTGAGGAGATTGAGTATGGGAGTGAAGAAGAGCAGTGAACGAAGATACCCAACGTAATGTATTGAAGATTTTCAAACGAAGCCATATTCGACGGCACTAACACCTTGAAATTTGCGGCCCATCACTTCTGCGGACTGCACAGAGGCTCTACTAAACTCAACATCGACAGTTTGGACTACACCAGTAACATCCTAGGTGTACAGTTCTTCCTGAGCACGTCGCCTGCACGCTGCCATTTGACATCAGGATACACGCCTTTACCCAATCTCGACAGCTCTTGCCTGCCTTTACCATTTCCTGAACATCTCTGGTTTGACCTTCAAACTCAGGACACTTTCCAGCAAGCTACAGTTCGACTCAGCTGGAGTCCGATGGCGCTCTTGTTCTGCATGAAGAATGCGTCTCCACGTTGTGTGGTACAGAAGATGGAGACATCGCTTCTTGTCAACACAGCTGCAAGAGGCGAGAGGGCGGCGCACGACACTGGCCAGAGCAGGACTTTGGAGCATCTGGGCTACTTGACGAGAGGAATACCTGCATGCGAGCACTTCGGTATCTACATTTCTTCGCCAGCTTACATAAGGCTGCATGAGTCTAGATGCTCCGATGCTCAGCCTCATTCTCAGCCTTGCGAACATCACGCCCCTCGAAGCGCCAGCCTTTCTGCATCTCTTATTATTCGACGATGCGGCTTCTCACGACTCGCGGTGAGCCGGCTCTCAGGAGCTTCGGCGTCCGTCCCAGGGACAAGAACACATGGGACGAGGAGAAACATCCAAAATATGCTATCTTGTCGCATACATGGATGGCAGACGAAGATGAGGTAGTCTTCGGGGATCTTGCCAATCTCTCGCGAGCCAGACTCAAGCCTGGGTGGAAGAAGCTTGAATATGCACGAAAGCAAGCAGCTATCGATAAATGCGATTATGTCTGGATCGATACAGTGTGCATTGACAAAGCTAGCAGCGCCGAGCTTTCTGAAGCTATTAACTCCATGTACAGATGGTACGAGGGGTCTGAGATCTGCTATGTTTACTTGGCCGACATGCCTACTGAGCCTCTGGTACCGAGCTGGATGTTTGCAGTCGGCGCCTGCCCTGTAGAGGACGAAGTAGGAACATCGGAACAATTCGGCTCTGCTGGCAAGATGGACGAACATGAATCATGGAATTCAACTGAGACCGATATGGACAGACTTTTTTGCAGTTGCAAATGGTTCACCAGAGGCTGGACGCTCCAAGAGATGCTTGCGCCGTCCGAGGTCCAGTTCTACAATAGTGATTGGGAGATCTTAGGCACCTTATGGGAGCTCCGCGATCTGGTAACACGCTGCACAGGCGTACAGTTGGAGTATTTCCACAGACCTCGAGAGTCGTCAAGCAGTTGCGATGAGGGAAGCGAGCCTGACGAGCCTGACGATCTCGGTAGATGCACGTCTCTGCAAATTGCGAGCGTTGCAAGACGAATGTCTTGGGCGGCATCGAGGCAGACGACGCGTGAAGAGGACAGAGCGTACTCCTTACTTGGTATCTTTGATGTGAACATGCCGGTAATATATGGTGAAGGTGTCAAGGCGTTCACGAGACTACAACAGGAAATTCTCCGCACAACTAGAGATCAGACTATCCTGGCATGGCCACGTCCCTGGCATATAGAGCCGCCGGACCCTTACAATCTGCTTGCCTCAAGCCCGGATTCGTGGATGCATCAGACCAATATGGTTGCTTTGGACAGAACAAAGGCAGAGTTCTACGACGTCTCAAGTACTGGAATTAGGATGCGAGTGCCTACAATGGTGTCTTTGGAGTTCCAGCGCCTGCACCAGCGACTACAAGGCCAAATTGTGTTGCAATGCAGAGACTTAGGCAAGCCCCTGAACGCCATTGTCATGGTAGCATCCCTTGTGCAACTCGGCGAAGACGAGTTTATTGCAGACGAGATCTGCTACCTAGATACGGTAGATGCTTTCACCGCTCAACGATGGCCTACCAAGATCATCAATTTGCACTTCCAGGCTGAGCCCCTCTATAAACATCGAGAAGAATATGCTTTTAATGGGTCAAGCCTATCGCCGAAAACCCTTCTCGTGCGAGTTGCGCCTGGGTGTCGTGCGCAAATTGTGACAGTTGAGCCCTTGCAACGTTGGGACCGGGTCGCACAGAGCTTTCAACTGCCTTTTTGGCCGGAATGCGAGGATCGCACCTTTCCACTGTGTTCAGTCTTGTGTGCCCAGCCCTGCACGGAATCACTACACAACTCTCCTGCCATCGAAGGGCTAACTCGACTGCGTGAGAGTCCGCCCGCAGTCGCCGAGAGCTTCTGCCAGGCAAAGGCCCTCGCCGCTTTGCGCGAAGTTGGATCGGACGACGCAGCGGTGGTGGTGTTTGCGCGTGCAGAGAGCAACAGTACAGACTTGTATGTCCTGAGCATCCAGAGGACAGTCGTCGAAGTCTTTATCGGAACGACTACATCATTCTCTCTGCAGCTGAACGACGGGGTACAGACATCGAGTAGTGGCCGCCCGGTAAGCTGTCCATCCGAAACGGAGCCTATCTTTGTCTTGTGCCCTCTGCGGAATGGCAAGGTCCTCGAGGCTCGCATGTGGATGGAATCCGTCTTGGACGAGGACACGGTCGTCGTGCTTGTGGGGGAGAAAGAATATTTGAACGTTCAGAAACGAAACAAGACTATATTGGACTTCTAGCAGCCATCAGGGCCAGGATCTGTCAATGCCAAGGATGTTCAGCTCGTAATGGATCAAGCAGGCGTTAGATGGCAAAAGGCTGTAAGAGCTCTTCGCAATCACGACAATGATGTCGTCAATGCCATGATAGACTTGACTCCATGGCCAGCTTCAGTTCACGTCCTAAACCAGGCACAATCATGACAGGACGATACGAATCCGCCACAGTCAATGCCAGGAAAGCTCGAGGTGTCGCTGGAAAGCGAGACCGAAGTGAGTGCCATGAGATCAGAAGCCAAGGGCCTATGCACCTCCTTCACGCTGAATCCAACACACGCGACAAATCTAAGAGCTACTCGTACCAAGTGAGCATGAATACTGCCTCATATGCCGTATAGGTTATGAAGCTTGTGGTACATCAATGTCGAGAAGTCATACATCGGGAGCCATGGACAGTTTTGGGCTCGGTTGTAAACTGGGAAACTCCAACTCAAGACTGTTGCAAAATTGCCAGATAAAGAAACGCTCTTCTCTGGTATACATTTCCGTGCAGCGTAATCAGAAACATCTACAAACGCGTGGAAAGGTTTCCACGTGGCTAAGCGGTCGTACCGCGGAGAGGCGTGCGCAGCTTGACATCACAATGATGATCCACCCAGAAACACGAAGCTTGTTCAAGCTTGAGCTGTACCACAACATAACAGCTTAAGCTGTTTGCACTGCACGTCAAAACGAAAGTCTTGATTGTGTCGCGCCTTTGCTTCTAGTTGCTCTACCCACGAATTGCGGAGAGGACATCTTCGCGACTACACAAGCCAACATGACCTCTCTACGAAGAGACAGCAAGCAAAATGCTGAAATCAAGAAAGTTGCCATGATTGGCTGTGGAGCCATGGGAGGAGGAATGGCACTGCTCTTCGCTGAAAACGGCTGTGATGTTATCCTTCGCGATCCTTCGAACGATGCAATGGATAAGGTGCTCGACAAAGCAAAGGCAGACAAGATTACTGGCGTTAAGTTGTCGAAAGCTCAGAACGATGCAGAGTTGTGCAAAGCCTTTGGACAAGACAGGAAAGTGTTCTTCTGGTCCTTACCCCATGGCCATGTCGGTGATTCTGTTCTCGACGGCCTCATGCCATACCTCAAGCGAGACGACATCATCATTGATTGTGCAAACGAGCATTGGGAGAACACCGAGCGTCGTATCTCAAAGAGTGTACCCAAGGGTATCCGATATGTAGGCATGGGTGTGAGTGGGGGCTACCAAGCTGCCAGAAGAGGTCCATCAATGTGTCCCGGGACAGACGACTCAACCTTCGACATCATCCTACCACTTCTCGAGAAAGCAGCAGCAAAGGCTCCAGATGGCACACCCTGCGTCGGCCGCATTGGCACAGGCGGAGCAGGCCACTATTGCAAGATGATTCACAACGGTATCGAACACGGAATGATGTCTGCCATGTGCGAGATCTGGAGCCTCATGACCAAAGGTCTCGGCATGAACCAAGACGAGATTGGCGACATTTTCGCATCATGGAATGCCTCAGGTGAACTCCAAGGCACATTCCTCGTCCGCATCGCTGGAGAAATCTGCAAAACCAAGAACGAGCAAGGCGAGCGAGTGCTCGATACAATCGAAGACAAAGTCGTCCAAGACGTCTGCGGAGAAGAAGGCACAGGAATCTGGTCAAACCTCGAAGCCATCGATCAACATGTCCCAGCACCAACTCTCAGCTCCGCACACTACCTTCGTCTCGCATCAGCAGATCTGAACCAACGCCGAACGATCAACAAGACTTTTGGTGGAGACTTCCCTCCTCAGAAACTCAACTTCAAGGGAGATAAGAAAGCTTTCCTCGAAGACATTCGTCTCGCAACATATGGTGCCTGTCTAGCGAGTTATGTCCAAGGCATGAACATAATCGACAAAGCCGACAAGCAAAAGCACTTCAACATCGATTACTATCAACTTCTACAAATCTGGCGCGCGGGCTGTATTATTCAAGCAGATTACATCTCCTCCAAACTGCTCATGCCACACTACAAAGATTTCGCGAAGAAGACTGCCGATGAAGTTGACATGAATCCTTTATACGTCCCAGAGATCGCGAAGGGTCTCAAGAAAACTTATGCTTGCTTCTTTGAAGAGGGTTGTGCTGGCTGCTACGGAGGGCGATCATGTTATTCCAAGCTTAGCAAGCACGCTAGACTATCTCAAGATGATCACGAGTACAGACTTGCCGACCAGCTTCCAAGAAGCACAGCTTGACTACTTTGGGAGACATATGTTCGATATCAAAGGCCATGATGAGGGTGGACTTCCGACTATTGGGAAGCATCATTATGAGTGGAAGGCTGCGTAGAGCTGTGATGGGATGGGGTCTTGGTCTGGAATGTGTGTATATGATTATAATATGGGTGGTAGAAGGAACACAGATACTTCTGTTGTATGTAAGACTCACATATCAGCTTCACTGATGAACGCACGAGCGGCTCTTCCAACTGTTACATACGCTTCGTGAAGTACATTCTACAACAGTCGTGCTTGGTGTAGTGGAAACGTTCGTGGGTCGTTGGCATAGCTAACGCTGGAACTAGAGACATGATCAACACAGGTCAGAAGCCTCCTGACTTCACCTTAGCGGTCAGCATCGCAATCACTATCATACCAACGACTCTTTTGCTTTATCCATTTCTTTTTTGCTTCTGCTCTGGTAAAGCATAACACCTCTATACACAATCAAGGATACTGCATCTTTTAATCAGTCGTCTTGGCACAATGGTAGACCCGCAAGTCGTCGGCATAGCTGATGCTGGCAATCAAGGATGTGCTTGCGAATGATTCGCAAGCCACAAATGAATCAAAATGGCGTGCACAGGCATAGGGCGATTGTTCTGCTCTCCTCGTGTTTCCTTTGCTCCTGCTCCTACCTAGCAAACAAGGTCTATGTACAATCAAAGATACTGCATCTCAATAGTCGGGCTTGGTCTAGTGGAAGAGCCGTAAGTCGTTGGCATAGCTGATGCTGGAATAACACTATGACTCCTAGCAGCATTCAGGTCTATAGACCTCTCTTCGCGCAGGTTGATTGCCTCCACGCAAGAGGGCGATCGTTTTGCTCTTTGCCTGGTCTCTCTTGCTTCTTCTCTGACTGAAGGGGAGACTTATAGATACGATCAGAAATAGATGTTTTCCGACAGTCGTCCTTGGTATAGTGGTAGAGCCGTACGTCGTCAGCCTTATCTGATGCTGGCTAGCGAAGTTGCTTACGGACTATCGACGAGCCATATTCCATCCTAGCTCAATTCTTGATGGGCTTCCACTCCACGCAGCGAGCGATTGTTTTGCTCTCCTGCAGCTCTTTTATAGATGTCTTGGAAATAGCGGGCAGCATTGATGTGCTGAACCGAACGGCTGCATCTTCAATAGTCGTCCTTGGGCTAGTGGTAGAGCCGTAAGTCGCCAGCCTTGTCTGATGCTGGACCACAAGATTTACTGCTCTATACACAGGCCCAGAATCGGCCTTCTTTGGGTTGAAGTAGGTCCTTGAAACACGCGCACAGGGCGATTCTTTTGCTCTTTCGCACATTTTTGCCACAATTTGATCAAGTTAGTGGTGTAGATATACGACTAGGAATGCTTACTTTGCAACAGTCGTCCTTGATCTAGTGGTAGAGCCGTAAGTCATTCGCATAGCTGATGCTGGAGAACAAAATCATTACCTTCTTCCACATCACATAGGCTACTTTCCGGACCTATACCAGGAGGCAGGATGATCTTACACCATGCGAACAGGCCGATTATTTTGTCTTCCAATCGTACACGAACCAAACTTTTGGCTCAGTGAATGCAAATTTGCCGTGTGGCTCAACCACTCTTGAGGGTGCATATATGCTCTGTGGAGGGCAACACTCAACAATCGTCTTGGTCTAGTGGTAGAGCCGCAAGTCATTGGTATAGCTGATGCTGGAGAACAAACAAGCCCTAATGCGATGATCAGGCCAGATTCCAGACCTGATGTCTTTCCAGTAGGATTCGAGACCATGCGGACGGGACGATTCTTTTGTCTTTTATGTTGCACATCTTGCTTTTGGTGAAGCATGATTGATAGGGTCTTTTCTCTAGCCAGAAGGGTTCCGAATAGGTAGTTTTGATATATGGCATGCGAATCAGCTTACTCAATAGTCGTCCTTGGTCTAGTGGTATAGCTGTAAGTCTTCAGTATTGTCTGATGCTGTCAAAGACAATAAGCCCTGATCGACGAATGCCAAGCCAAGATTGAGACTTGCGATTGCGTGTTGAATGTCCTTACCATGCAGAGGCATCGATTGTTTTGCTTTTTGTTTGCACATAGGCCGATTGCGAAAGCCGCTGGACGACGTTGCTTCGTTATTCCTATGGCAGTACGCCCACGAGACTTCATATAGATCAACCTGTCCATTATTGTTCTCATATGATACTCTACCTCGCAATGCCCTTGCTCCCAGCCTCGCCGGTTGCAACCCTACTCGCTCCTTCAGGATCAACCTTTCTCAAAGGTCTATACTCAGCCTCCCACATCTGCTCTCGGATCCACTCTTCCAGATCTTCATCATCTTCCGGAATGTCCTTATGCGTAGCTTGTCCTTCTTTCTGGGCTTGCTTGATCACAGCCGCTGCGATCTTGACTGAAATATCGCGTACATTTTCGACATCAGGCAGCAGCCCAGCATCAGGATCCTTCAGCGCTGGCGCCTGTCCTGCCAAAGCCTTGACAGCAGCTACTAGCATTTCTGTCGTCAGGAGTCTAGATCTGCTGAGGATGACTCCGAGACCAATGCCAGGAAATGTTACTGAGTTGTTGCATTCTGCAATCTCGCGCTTCTTTCCGTCCCCAAGATCGATGGGGTCGAATGGTGAGCCAGTTGCGGTTAGAACTCTACCATCTGTCCATTTGTGCAGGTCTTCCGGTTTAGCTTCGTGAAGCCTGGTTGGGTTCGAGAGTGGAAAGATGATTGGTCGATCGACGTGCTTCGCCATTTCTTTCACGACTTTCTCTGTGAAAGCCCCAGGCTTAGTCGACGTGCCGATCAGAACATGTGGTTTGACTTTCTTGACAACATCAAGCAGAGACTTGTGATCAGAACCCTTCCACTCCTCATCAGGTTTGGCGTATGGGTGTTGCGCTGGTGTCAGATCGTCCTTGAAGCTTTGCAGTAGGAGACCGGGTTTGTCGACGCAATAGATTTGCTTCGCCGCTTCTTCTGCAGACTTCTTGCCTCCACTTTCTACCGAGATTGCGTCGCGGATTTGATCGCCGATTCCTGTACCTGCTGAGCCGGAGCCGAAGAGCACGACTCGGATGTCTGACATCTGGAGCTTCGCTACGTGAGCTGCAGCGTAGATTGCTGCTAGGGTTACACAGCCTGTTCCTTGTACATCATCGTTGAAGCAGGCGATCCTCGGGGTGTATTTGTCCAGTATGCGGCGAGCATTAGGTAGACCGAAGTCCTCGAAGTGCAGGTATGCTTTCGGGTATCGTTTTCTTGCGGCTTGCACAAAGCGGTCTACAAACGCATCGTACTCTTCGCCTCGCACACGTGGCTTCTTTAGGCCCAGGTATAGGGGATCTTTCGACAGATCCTCGTTGTCTGTACCCACATCGAGGACCACTGGCAGCACGCGATTCGGATGTATGCCAGCACAGAGAGTATAGATGACCAGCTTCGCAATGCTGATCAGAATGGCTCCCACACCTTGATCTCCAATACCCAGGATCTGCTCGCCATCGCTCACAACAATGACATCGATATCCTCTGCAGCACCATATCGATCCAGCGCCTTCTCGATGTTGTCAGGCTGTGTGATGTCGAGGAAGCAGCCTTCGGGTCTCCGGAACAGCCTGCTGTAGTCTGCAATAGCATCACCTTCCGTGGGAGTGTAGATGATCGGGAACATCTCTTTCAAATGATCCTGAATAAGCCGGTAGTAAAGCACTTCATTCTGCTCTTTCATGCTGGTCATGAAGGTGTTCTTGCCAATTCCGGTTTTATGCGTGCCATACTGTTCGTAAGCTCGCTTGACTTGTTCGTCGAGAGTATTGATCTTGGAAGGAAGGAGTCCATTGAGGTCGAAGGTCTTGCGTTCTTCTTCTGAGAATGCTGAACCTTTGTTGAGATAGGGTGTGTTGAGTAGTGCTGTGCCCTAGTGGAAAGCAGATATGAGTGAGCTGCTGTGATATTGCCATTTCTTAGGTCATGTAGAGCAATGGACTTTCGATCGTGACTTACTGTTATCGCGCAGTCTTGAGGTCCAGACGTTGATAAGGGCAGATGCTCGAACTTGGTCTTCTGTTTGGCCATGTTTGTGAAGCTTGTCGCGAATCGTCTCGTTGTGACAATCGGCAGGGGGTTTGTTGTCTTCGTTAGGACTCTAGAGCGCTTCAGCATTTCTGGAGTAGTTACCAAGCATCTCAGATCGGAGTCTTGGACAAAGTGCATGTGAAGATGCGGAAGCTGCAGCTTGATACGCAAGCATTTGATGCACGATGACGATTCTGTCCCACCAAGATCCAGGAATTGACGTTGTTAGTGCCCGTTCCTGCCGCTTTCACGTGAGGCTCACGCAGGTGCTATGGGCATTCCTCGTTGAGGATGAACTCACTGAGTCTAGATCCTGTCTTGAGATGTACTTGCTTGGTTCTCGCTGGTGAGCAGAGATGTTCTCGGCTTGCTACTCGTAACACCATCTAATCGTCTATTCGTCTAATTCGTCAACCATATCTTCTCTATGATCCTTCAGCATCTCTGCTGCTGGACCTTGTTCGAGTATCTTGCCCTTCCCGAGAACAATGCAGTAGTCGGCATTCCGTACTGCTTCAAGTCTGTGGGCGATCGTGATGACTGTGGACTCTTTCATCTCTTCGTGCATAACAAGCTGAATCTGCATTGCAGTATCTCGATCGATAGAGGCCGTAGCTTCGTCCAGGATGATGATCGCGCTTCTCCTTAGCACAGCTCTCGCCAGTCCCACCAGCTGACGCTGTCCTTGGCTGAGATTCTTGCCACCAGCTTCGATATTGGTTTCCAGCTGCCAGTTCTGTCTTGCGCATACACGACTGAGCACAAGCTCGCATTCCTCATCTGTGTGATCATTGACTGGGTCAAGATTCATGCGCATAGTGCCAGGAAACAAGACCGGATCCTGAGCAAGGAATGTGATTCGAGTCCGAAGGAGTTGCTTATCCACTTCAGCAAGGCCAACATTATCAATCGTGATGTCGCCGATCTCCGGTAAGATGGTGGCCAGGAGTGATAGTGCCAGTGTGCTCTTGCCAGATCCAGTGCGTCCAATAATTGCAGTTTTCGACCCACCCTTGACAGTGAATGAGATGCTGTCCAAAGCAGGATCCAGATGTGGCGCGTACTTGATGAGCACATTCTTAAACACAATATCGCCCTTGTAGGAAGGCCACCATGCAGGCGGGCTGACAGTTCCCTTTGGCTCTTGGTCTAGATGTAGTAACTCGACGACTCGCTCCACGCTCACAAACTCCATTTGCAGCTGTCCATACTGACGACACAAGCCATTTGTAGTGTATACGAACTTATTCGCAGACAGCAGGGCAAAGGCCGTAAGGCCTGGCGACAAGTCTGTCGCGAGTGCCAGCACGAACAGCAAGAAGGTGGCGAATGATGACAATGCACCATACCTGTACTGCAGCCATGCCTGAGTAGACCAGTAGAAGTGGTCCATCTTCTGGAAAGTGTCCACTACGTGGACCACACGATTCTGGAAGCGAGTCTGAGCTGCAAATGCTCGCACAGTGGCCAGACCATTAAGCAATTCGCCGAAGTTTGACATCAGCGGTGTCAAGGATACCATCTCCAGGCGTCGCAAGTTTTGAGAGGTTCCGATGAAGCGCCTGAAGATCGTGATGAAGAGAATGGCTAATATGAGGGTAAACAGCAGGAACGCAGGAGTGATCGATGCGATCACTACCACAGACGAAGTCCAGCTTATCATCATCCAGCTGATAGCAGAGAACTGTTGGCTGATTCCGCCATCGATCACGCCGATGTCTGAAGTCATGCGGTTCATAAGTCGTCCAACCGGCGTGGTATCGTAGAATCGGAATGTCGCATACGCCACTTTCTCCATCACGTTGCGGAACATGTTCTTGGCCGCAACGTACACTATGACCAGCAGTGATGCTTGCGAACACACGTAGGCGAGAGATTGGCTAATCGCAAGGACGAGGAAGCACGTCAGCCAAGGCTTGATGTTGACTTCCGGTGGTGGCAGACCATCGAAGATATCGGAAGTGTGGTAGCCAACGTCTTCGGAGAAAACAAACATCTCTGCTTTTGCCTTGGTGTTGTATGCTTCTGCCCATGACTTGATGAACCATGCTTCGAGTAGAGCTAAGGAGCGGTAGATGACCAGAATCGATATCGTCAAAGCCCAAAGCCAAAGGTTACCAGCCTTGATGTACTGCCAGTAGACAGACGCCTTGACGCCACCATACGCTCGGTGCTCATCCTATGTTACATGTCAGCAGGCATCTCTGAAAGCCGTAGCTCTGTTGTACAGGGTCTGTCGCTGCACTCGGTGCCTTACTAGGCGCAAGGTGATAGAGATATCTGAGACCTACTTCAATGAACTTGGCTGGTATCGCAGCTTCAGCAGCCTTCTGGGCACGTTCTTCGTCTTGCGTAGGTGCGGCCTTTTGCTCATACATTGCAGATTGCTTAGCTTCCGCAGCATTATGATCTATGACAGAAGCTCTTCCATGCTCGATCTTAATAAGCTGGTCCGCGATCCCTAGCACTAGATCTGTGCGATGCGTGATTAGAACGATGGTGCGGTCTTTGAGGAGAGGTCCACGAAAGCACTGTTGTACAATCAGCTCGGCGGTCTGCTGATCCAGCGCAGCAAGTGGGTCATCCAGTAACAAGATCTTGGTCTTGCTATACACAGCCCTGGCAAGCGCAACTCGTGCTTTTTGTCCTCCAGATAATCCGATACCGTTCTCACCTATCAAGGAGAGGTCCCCGGCCTTGAACTCTGCCAAGTCGGGTGTAAGTGCGCAGGCATCAAGGACGTCTCGGTACCGATCGGGTTCGTATGGCGCTGAAAAGAGTATGTTCTCTCGGATGCTCATACTTTGCAGCCATGGTGTCTGTGCACAGTAGCCGATAGGTTCCTGTGGCCGGATCAACTGGCCATTGAGCATGTCGAGTTCGCCCAGAAGTGCTTGCAGAAGTGCTGTCTTGCCTGCTGCTACCTCTCCAAAGATCACTGTCAATCCCACTGGGAACGAGATGTCAATGTCTTTCAGGACTGGCTCTGTTGCACCTGGCCAAGCGAAGGAAGAATGCTCTATAGCCAGTTGGTCTCCGATCAGTGCTTCGGTAGCCATCTCCTGCAGGTCCGGCTCAGCCATAAAGTCCTCAATACGCTGCACAGCGACCCAGGCATTGATGAGAGCCACGATGAGGCCTGGAACATCACGTAGTTCGCTAGTCATCATACTAAAGAGCTGGATCGAGGGGAACGCGATGTCGATAGTCAAAGGCTTGCCAGCAATGACAGTGTAGGTGAAGAACGCTACTACCGGCACAAGGTCATAAGACAAGGTGTTCACGAGACTGATGACAACATTCCACGCGTTTGCAGTGACTCGTAGGATGAGCTCCTTTTGACGAGCAGACAAGGCTTGATTGAGCCATGTATCTTGCCAACCATACCAGCGCAGATGCCGTATAGCCTCCACAAACTGTGACACAATCTGTAGCTTGGCGTCTGTGGCGAAGCGGCGTTTCTTCTCATAGTGTGTGAGGATCCTAGCAAGGATGGCGTTCATGATCTGCGCGAAGAAGACGAGGCCAACTGCCAGCATCGAAGCCCAGCCTAGATAGTTGACCACGAGCCAGATGGAGAGAACGATCGCCACCGGCTTCTTGATAAGCTTATCAAACTCCCAGAAGCGTTGAGCTACTTCATAGACATCATTTCGCATCAAGTTCAGAATCCTGCCCATGGATGCCGGCTCCTTGACTACCGTAGCGGCCTGAGTCTTCTGGCGAAGACTTCGAAGTGGTTTGATCAGATTGCTCCACCATTTCGCTCGTGGTTTAGGTGTCACTTCGTCATTGATGTGGCCGTTTGAGGTACCGTTTTGCTGCACTGGCTCGATCTTCTCGGCGGGCTTGAAAGCCATCTTTCGTCCAAGAGTCTTCTCGTATAGCATGGTAATCATTTCTCCTCTGCTCCTCTCGTACGCTCTGCGACCATACCACAACTGAATGACATCAACTTGCGCCGACATCAGTCTCGCCACGAGCGACAGGCCAGCATATGTCAAAGCTA
Source organism: Sphaerulina vaccinii (assembly GCA_022570795.1). Lineage (NCBI taxonomy): Eukaryota > Fungi > Ascomycota > Dothideomycetes > Mycosphaerellales > Mycosphaerellaceae > Sphaerulina > Sphaerulina vaccinii. Next base: position 231,404 of record JAKUDP010000019.1, read on the forward strand.
CCCTCTTAGGTCTCTCCGGATCCTCCATAGAGCTCAGAATAAGTTGAAGGAAGAATGGCGCTGCATAGTCGAGAATCTTCTCCAGGAATCCTAGAATAGTCACGATCACCAAATCAATGCCGTTGGCTGTCAACAGGCGTGTAATTACAGTGCCACGAAGCACTCTGAAGTTCTCATGCAGGCGTGCGTGCTGAAACTCATATGGCAGGGACCATACATCGGCATCCTCCATCTGGCGCTTGCCGCCGATGTTGAGCATGGGTGTAATCCAGGTCACAGTCATGAATTGCCAAATGTTTAAATTCTCTTCCGGACTTCGCAGGGCACTTGTTGGCGCAGAGAAGGGCTTGCTGATGTCCTTCGATGGGAGTCTCAAGTCGCGGAAAGGCATGCAGGATATCACGATCACTGCAATGGCGTTGATGGCGACTCCTGCAACTATGAAAGGTATAGGTCCATGCATCGTGACAGCTCTCTCCAGGATGATCGACTGTGCTACCAGATTGACTGTGAATATCGTGAGTACTGCAAATGGTACCTTCGTGGGCCTGAAGATGCATATTTCGAGGACTATGATGATCCATGGTAGAGTCTGTAGAGCTGCGGATCGAATGCCGGTTGAGTCGAGCGCTGTTGCGTCGAGTAGAAACAGGCTAACAGTCGCTGCCAGATACATAAGAGCGCCGCAGATACTCAGTATCAACAGACTGACAGTGGCTTTCGTCCATTGCCGCCTCGTCACAAGCTCTGAGTCCAGTGTCGGCTCCACGATCTCCTCAACAAATCGCCGCGTCCATCGTGGTCTCTTGTATCCCAGAGAAGCGCATGCCAGCTTCAGTACCTGGCCAAGTAGGATGAGCGCCGCGATGGCAGTAGGCACAAACGCCACAACAGGGATGAAGCATTGTCGAAATCGTGCATCTTCCACTATCCAGATGTTCTTGAAGCAGACTCCCTCATGCCTGGCCCCCAGTACCTGCTGTTCCATCTCTGTTCTGTTGTTGTCGGTAACTGGGCGGCATGTTGCTGCCTTGGATGGTGTAGATGTCGAAAGGATGGCGAAGGATTCGAGATGCAGGCGCGTTTCGTGACCCACTTTTCGGGCCGTCGGCCTTGGCCGCAAGGTTCATGGCGACGATATGAGTTGTGAAGAGGTTGTATCTGCAGCATGTGTAAGTATATTGACCACAAAGCAAGTGTTTCGGATGTCTCGATCGATCGTGACAGTCTCACCATCGTCGTCTGGCATGCATAGCTGCCAGCATCCACGGAGAGAAGAAGATGTCTCGCCATATGGCCTTTGGTTGGCCTGGTTCTCTGCTGGGTCCTAGCCATTGTCGATGGCATCGTTGCACATTGAGGAGCGTAGCGAGCGAGAAGGCGGAGGTGTGACTTGATTTGACCCAGAAGATGGGCAGACCGTGGCTTCGGTTTCTCTTCGGCATTCTGTTGTTCTGTTGATGGTTTTGTCAGTGGTTTGGTCGTTCCGATCGATCGGAGAGCTTACTGTTGACTGCGTCAATATCTTTATGATCGTTGCTAGGTGAGGTCTCGCTTGATGTGTCTGTATGACGCTATTTTGATATTTCTTGGCACTGAAGCTGTTGTATAATGACAAACTCGTTCATCTCTGCTTGCTTCGACAACCACCACGCCGACCAGTAAGTAACCAGCCTGTTCAACAGATTCCACAGGCATATCAGAGACTAATTTGCTCCCTTCTCAGCTTGCTCACTTACCACCGCGCTCCTGTAAGTACAACCGCAATCTTTCACGCGTTGCACTGGACCGCCACAGCGACATCCAGCATTGCGAGTCGCCATCACTGCAATTGCTGGTCCTCTCCATCTCTTGATGATGGCTGTGGCATTGTCATGCGCAGAATCCATTTGTCGAGGCGTCCAGAGAAGAGCTGACAGGTATATATTAGCAGAACCATCATCAACATCTCCGCCCGCACCACCACCACAAGAGAAGAAGTATGTCGATCCCACTGCACACGATCTCCAGTAGAAAGAGGAGGACCAAGCCAGCAGATCTCCGTATAGCCCAGCAAGCCAAAACAAACAACAAAATGGAAGCACCTCCAGAATGTCCGGCCTCACCTGGGACTTGTCCACGCAGCATGAACAGCCTGGATAGAACTCCCAGTTCTACACCCTATCGAGAAAGATCTGCTGGCTGTGGTCTTGCATGCTGAAATCTTGATTCCTGCACTTTCTCCTCCGCATTTGATCGTTGACTGAGCCGTTCAATGCTAATTTGTATCGGCATTTATAGTGTGCAAGACCTGGACCCACCATGTCGTTTGTGATGGATGTCATCGCGTCCTCTGGGAAGAGGGCGGGTGCACCCATCACTGCATGTCGTTCACCTAGTATGTCAAATCAACGCTCGTGGATTCTGATGAAGAACCTGCTAACGTATAGTCATAGCTACGAAGTCTGCCCCGGGGGCCTGGTCCACGGCCGGCCAATGGGCGTCCGCTTCGTGGACGCGAAGGAGTGCTCTGCGTGCACTCACGCGGCTGTCGTCGCCGCTGCTGCTGCCGCTGCCGCCGAAGAGGCAGAGCGTATGTTCCAGAATCCGACTCGATCGAACGGAGAAGGTATTGACGTGATCGTAGTTCTTGCTCTGCAGGAGGAGCTCGCTGGGGCTGGAGATACCGCTTGGTATCTCCGCCCGGAGAATGCAGACTTTGTTGCGCGAGAGCGCCAGCAGAATTGGTATGTTGTCCCGATCACCCTGAGTAGCGTTAGAGCGAGCAAGCAAGCAAGCAAGCATCTCTCCGGAACTCCAGGATCCACCAAGGCCAAAGGATCAGGACCAGAGTGCTATCGAGACCAATACAGTGCTTAGGAGAGCGTACGATGGCCATCCATGGCTTCTCTGCCATGTCTTCCACGACCATATGGCTAAGCGTGGATGTGGTAGGCCAGGGCCTTCTGTTTGCTAGGTCTGCGAAGCATACTGCTTAGGCCTGTGGGAGCTTCTCTCGCTATGATCTTCTCGGAGGAAGTGTCATTCACTAGGGCTTCTCATGCGGATCGTCCTTGAAGCAGTTGCATCGATCCAGATTCGGGAGACAGGTGCTACTCCATCTGATCTCAGTGCCGGATATCTAGCATGCGATGGTTTCTGGTTCCTCGTCACTGCATTCCCGCCCGACTTTAACCGGGGCAACGTGCTTTGTTGCCTCCTGGAGCATCACCCTCGACCCATGGGTCAAGTCAAGAGGTGAGGTTCGTGCCTTCCAGGGCAGAAATCGACCACGCCTGTGGGATCCGCATCGAGCTCAGCTGCTACTGCTGAGACCAGAACAGAGGAAGCCCTTCTCATCTTGTCTCAAAACGCCTTGTGCCACTACCGCCATTGCCTCCACTGAGCATACCTCCTTTACGCTTTCGAGCAGCCGGCTGGACGAGTTTGCGAATCTTGACGCAGGGCAGAGAACGCTGACTTCGCATCGTCTCCACACACCTTCTGCCGACTGAGTGAGCTACAGTCGAGCGTACACAAGCCTAAACATTAGCCTGCCTCGGGAGAAGAGCACCGTCTTGCTGCTATGCTTGTCCACACCGCTCTGATGGATAACGCAGCGTACGCCACTGGATTCTCGCCTGGGATAAATCGAGGAGTGGACTGAAGAACGGAGAGATGCTTGCTTGCCGGAGGTTCTTTCCTTCACAAAACGCGCTAGTCACTAGCGTGTCCGTGCTTGCCAAGCGTGACGTAGCTGCTGCCTCGTCGCGTCTTCCAAAGTGCTCTGTGACTTTCACATGCACTTTCACATGCACATGCTAAACAATGTTTTCATCACAGAGCTGGCCCTCCCTCCGCCACCAACAATGTCGATACCGCTCGACAACACCGTGCCGCGTCGCGCCGGAGGACTGAACGTGGCACAGGCGACGGCGGAGCGAGTCTCCTTCAGCGACTTCGAGGACGACGAAGTGCCGCAGCAGAAGAAGAAGAGACGAACTCCTGCCGTCGCCGCCGCCAGCAAGCCCGCTCCACCCGCTGCACGCCGCCGCACGAAGGGTGCCTCTCTCGTCGGCAAACGCAAACTCCACACCAAGCGGCGCGCAACCCACCTCGATGAGCACACCGACGACGAAACGGAGCGACCAGAAGACCTTCTTCCTGACTACCTCAAATCGCGGCGCAATGAGAGAGAAACACTCCAAGACGCACAAGATGACCTTGGCTTTCGCGTACCACCTACATATCGCCGTCTTGATCTCGACACATACACCGAAACGAAGCCAAATCTGCCCGGAGTGACGCCACCACGATCGAACGAAGACTACGAGCTCGACTTCGGAGTGATCCCCGGGTCAATTGCCCAGTATCTGAAGCCATATCAATTGGAGGGCACCGCATGGCTGCACGAGAAGTTTGTGAAGCAGCAGGGCGCACTACTAGGCGACGACATGGGTCTCGGCAAGACAATACAAGTCATTGCGTTCCTGACAGCAGCATTTGGCAAGACTGGTGACAACCGAGACAAGAAGCGCATGAGATATAAGCGCAAGCACGAGCCCGACGCATGGTACCCACGAATCCTCATCGTCTGTCCAGGCACGCTCATCGAGAACTGGAAGGCCGAGCTCGACCGCTGGGGATACTGGCACATATACGCATACCACGGCAGCGCAGGCGGAAAAGAGGAAGCATTGGCAGCGGCTGAATCGGGCATGCTGGAGATCATGATTACAACATACGACACTTACAAGCGCGATCAGAGCGCTATCAATTGCGTGAGCTGGGACTGCGTAATCGCTGATGAAGTCCACGGCATCAAAGAGCGCACGTCGCAGAACTCACAAGCCATGAACAACGTCAATGCTCTCTGCCGTATCGGCTTGAGTGGCACTGCGATACAGAACAAGTATGAAGAGCTGTGGACCCTCCTCAATTGGGCAAATCCAGGATGCGTCAGCACTATTGCGAGTTGGAAGACACGCATCTGTGTACCACTGAAGATGGGCCAGAGCCACGATGCTTCAATGTCTCAGCTGGCAAAGGCCCGAAAGACGGCACTGCAACTCACCTCTAAGTTGCTGCCGAACTTCTGGATCCGTCGTACGAAAGCACTCATCGCACACCAGTTACCCAAGAAGAGCGATCGCGTGGTATTCTGCCCTCTTACCGAGACACAAAGCATAGCATACAACAACTTCACCGACTCAGAGCTCGTACACGCCATTCGCGACTCTAGCGAGCCCTGCTTTTGTGGATCAGGCAAGAAACAAGGCTACTGCTGCAGAGCGTACATTGAAGGTTTTGGCGAATGGAAGAACCAGATATTCCCAGCACTCGTCACACTTCAGAAGCTGTCGAATCACGTCGCTCTCATGGTACCAAGTGCTGAGGCCGATCCGGAACGACTGGAGAAAGACTTGGAAAAGCTCAGACTTGCACTACCCGACGACTGGGAGGATCTGTACAAGAACAGAGACAACCTGAGCTTTCTTGCCAAACCTGACTTCTGTGGCAAGTGGAACATACTTAAGAAGCTCATGAAGCTGTGGTACGACAACGGTGACAAGGTGCTGATCTTCTCGCACTCCGTGAGACTACTCAAAATGCTCGAACTTCTGCTAAAGTTCAAGACCTCCTACAGCATCTCGTTCCTGGACGGCAGCATGACGTACGCGGATCGTCAAAAGGAAGTAGACGACTTCAACTCAAAGCCGAGTCAATTCGCCTTTCTGATCTCGACCAAGGCCGGAGGAGTAGGGTTGAACATCACAAGCGCCAACAAAGTAGTCGTGGTCGACCCGAACTGGAATCCAGCATACGACCTACAGGCACAGGATAGAGCATACCGCATCGGCCAGACCAGAGATGTCGAAGTCTTTCGCCTTGTCTCGCTTGGCACAGTGGAAGAGATCGTCTACGCTCGACAGATATACAAGCAACAGCAAGCCAACATCGGGTACAATGCCTCAGTTGAGCGACGCTACTTCAAGGGCGTACAGGACAACAAGGACCAGAAGGGCGAGATCTTTGGACTAGCGAACCTGTTCGCACCACAACAAGCCAACGTCGTGCTTCGAGACATCGTCAACAAGACCAACATTGCGGAGACCAGGGCTGGACTTGATATAGTAGGGCTAGATCTGGAAGCAAGCCAAGACGACGAGGACGATCTCATACTGGACCCAGACTCACCGGAGTCCTTCATTGAAGCTATAGCCGCAGAAGTCCTCGACGAACCTAGTCGCAAGCGTAAGCTAGCTAAGGCGGCAGCGAAGAAGAAGGATCCTGTACAAGCCATACTTTCTCTTGCTGGAGTATCATACACACATGATAATTCTGAGGTCATTGGCACGAGCAAGATAGAGACCAAGTTATCTAGCAGAGCACAGAAGGGCGCAGATGACCCAGATTACATAAATGAGCTTGCGTTCGCCCGCTCTCAGCAATCTCAGCAGACCATGCCACCGAATGCAGGGACAGGGCCGCATCTAGTGTATGGAGGGGTATCAGAGAAAGATGAGATTGGGGAGGAGGTGAAGATACGTTACAAGTATCAACCACCAGAGGAAGTGAGGAAACGTCAATTCTGCAGTATGGCAGCCCAGTTTGGGTATACTGACGTCTCCGACTTCGCTCTGGTGGTTGAGGGCTGGACGCAGCAGGAGCGTCGGGACTTCTTGCAGAAGTTCTACCAGCGTCGCAGAGAAGAGCTGGCTTTGTAGTGTTTTGTTTGTTTAGTGCACTTGGCACTTAGCGAAGATACCCACAATGAGCATGGTTGTTTACTTTACATATGGTATTGCTGAACATGTTACTCTGCAATTGCTTACTGACTGTGGTAGTGGATTTGCAGATGAGGCGGGATGCGAAGATATGTGAGGAGACGGAGATGAAGTGACAAATCCGGCTTGTCTCGCACATTCACTCGAGCGGCTATGCCACCGAATGCTCACACTTCCTGATATGGACGATGGTTTAGGCTCTTAGAGAGCGTTGACCTCAGCACTCTCTGCGACCGCCTGTCTCCCCCGCCGCTAGCATCGCAGACATAGCAGTAGCTGAGAAATGTAGGGAAATGGAAGTGAAGTAGGAAATCTGCAACATGCTTCTACGCATGCTCTCCTGACCCCAGCACCAGCCTCCCAGATCTAACAGTATGCATACCTGCTGCAGCCATCAGAGAGCATACCTAAATCCTGGATTATCAATAGATTCTGGACTCGCACTCCCTTCGACATGCATTTCGCTCAGCAGGAAGATTTCGTTGCTGTCAAAACCACATACCTCAAGCATGGTCTGCAAACCGTAATCGATTCTCTGCCTGAGTACACACAGTTCGTGCGTTGTCTCAAGGCTCGGGTTCTCCTGCAGGTCTGCTGTCGACTGTGGCTCTGGTTATATAGACAATGCAATATCGATACCTGATCGTGGGATCAGAGAGTGACGAGCTGTCCTCGTCCATCCTCTGCAGCTTCCATACTCACTGAGCTGCTGGATGTACAGGCAAGCTAGTGCTACAAGCGTTTGTGTGTTTTCGGAGACAGAAGATCACCTACCATATGTTGGTGTTGGAGTGTGCCATCCCAAATATGGCCAATTTCTGGAAAACTCGTAATTCGACGAAAGTTACATGCTGCTCGTGATCACGAACGGATCGAGCTGTGAATGCTCAAGCATATTTGGAGTAGTATAAAGATGACATACCGTGAGTATAAACCATCGAAGTGCCGTACCGATGTCGTTGCTGTCGTCCCACGGTTTTCGCATAACCCTAAGCTTCATCCGTTCACCTCAAGCTTGGCATCAAGCTTCTCACAATCCTTAAAGCCAGATACAGCGTTCCAGTCTCGCAACTTATATCGCTATAATGCCACCGCTCAAGCTGTCATCATCGACGTCGCTCCTCATCGTTGTTGCAAGCACTAACCCAATCAACGAACACATACACCGCGGATCAGGAATCAGTTGCCTCCCAAGAGACCGCCTAGCAACCCGCCAGTACCTCCTGGGGTATTGCCTCCTAAAATCCCGCCAATGCCTCCCAAGAGATTGCCTACAACTCCGCCAGACCCGAGAAGATTGCTGGCATCGCCGAGAACATTGTTGGCATCGTTGGCATCGTTGGCCATTCCTGCAAGCCCACCTGCATCTTCAGAAATTGATAGATCTGACGACTGGCGTCTGCTTAGGTCGGTATCGTGTTCGGTCACATCTTCGAGACCTGTGATCATACTCTCAATGACCGGAACCGAGACAGTAAGAGTGGATCCAATCTCATCGAGAGTGCCTTCGAGCGCAGCCAATGCAGTGCCTCTAGACTCTAGGACACTTGCGACCTCGTCCACAGCAGTGCTGACATCGCTCACGACTTTTGCGACTGGTATGTTGGATCCATCGACTAGTGATATATCGAAGTAGTCCAGACCATCCCATTGCTTGATAGTGTCGGCGAGAGTTGGCACATCCAGAGGCACGGCTGCGGCATCCGGTACTGGAGCCGCTACCACGAGAGTCGTGAAGGCTAGTAGCGCGATTGCTACTGCAACGAAGCTGAAGTTCTTGAAGTTCTTCATCGTGAAGATCAAAAGTAGCTAAGTCTTTCAGTCGAGTGTCGATATGCAGGAGAGATCGAGTGCGTCTGTTGCTGCTTAGAAGAGTGCCTGATGGGCAGCATCTTTATAGATCCCTGAAGTCGTCGTCAGCCTGGGTGTTGCGTTACATCGCTCATACTTCACCTGGCTTGTTACCGAGCTTGTCCATAACAGCCCACCGATTGGAAGTGCTGGTGGTGTGTGGTATTTGAGGCATCCGATATGGAGACATGATCAGCGTTCATGCTCTCGATTATGCTGCTGCGTTCTAGCTAGGTAAGATGCCACATAGTATCCACAAGTGCCTCGTGCGCCAATGCCGATATAGAGTGTGGCAGCTCGCTTGTGGCGTGGTTTGCATGGACCCGAAATGGGTTGCACAGAGTATTGACTCCACCACTTGGCCAATCCATCACTTTCATCTTGTGATTCGGGGGCTCCACCACTCATGTTACTGTCGCTCCAGAAGAGGCCACCAGTACGAAACAAAGAGACTTGTATCAAATCGGATAGATCCTAGAGCAATTCGAGAATAGTACCTCTGATTAGCACATCGTGCATCTTTGAGCGCCTTCAATCTTCTGCTTAGAGGACGTCCTTCCTTGACGTCGCTGGTATAAGAAGGCCTTGAATAGACGTTCCTAGTATGTGGTGTTGTCCTCCTGCTGATGAATACCAACGCGAGGTCGTCCGATTCCAGACGGCCCGAGTGCCATATTGACTCGGTAGACTTGGCCACCGAACAGGTGAACCCTGCTCATGATATGTGCTGTACCTGCGCCCCAGAAGTGATAATGCGGCCTAGATCCCACGGGGCATCAGCTTCCCCAGTGTCATAGATGGCATGTTCCTGGCGGAGGCGGAGGCGGAGGCGGAGATGGTGAAGCACAGTGGCGTCCTGGTCTGGTCTGGTTGGCGGCTAACTTTTCTTTTGAGCTGTTGTGATCGGAAGGAGGCAGTACTCTTCAATCTGCCAGTATCAATGCAATCCCACGCTGTCACAAAGGCCAAGCAGAGGCAGCAACAGTCGCTCCTGCCGCAGTCCTGGTGTAGGCATCATCGCCACATCTGAAGTGAAGTCCGTGTGACCAATTCTGCCTACCAACCTCCCGTGCCTGCGCAAAAGAACGTCAGCGAAATCTACACCGCTGTACCTTGCCCACAGCTTTGCGAATGAAGCCTAACCCAGACTCTATTCTGCCCGCCAAAAGGCATTCGCGAACCCAATCATTTACGTGCGCGGCTGCAACCGCTACGTCAGCTTCCCTCCACAGGTGCCAGCTCATCAACAAACGCGCGGGTGGATCTGGACTGCAAAAGTGTGCTGGAGCCGAGAATAGCGAGAATCGTGTGAATTGTCGTTTGAGATTCAAAGTCTGAAATCCTCGCTGTCATCGTCATTAGTGAAGCTGGAGCTCAGCAAACACGCCTCTTCAGCAACAACAACTTCTCGCGCTCGACTTCCACCTGACGAGGAGTCCCAGACAACATCGGTATCGCGCGCCAGAGACAGCGCAGTCACCGGTGAGTCGCTCGCTCGCGTGGTCACCTCAGCGCAAAGACATCCTCGACATCGGCCACCACTCCACGTGCATATCGGCCGACTCTCAGCTCATACTCACTCTTTATGCCCGTCTGTTCGCCGGTCTTCTCTTCACGCCACTCCTTTTCAGCCGACTTCATCAAACGACAGAACCAAGCTCATCGCCACTGCTCTCCGTACGCAGAATCAGACTGCGCAGTGAGCAGAACAAATCCTCACATCCCAGAGCAAAGCTGCAAGCAAGAGAACTTTCATCAGACAAAAGCTGCACAACACCAGCATCCCCCGGAACAAAAGTCATACTGCAGCACCGGCTTCGCCCCAGCCGTTCTGCACCAATCTCCTTGAAGCCAAGTTCTCAACATCACGTGGGCATTTCGGTCGGGCATCCTTTGCCTCGTCGGGCGCAGCAATCTGCAGAACCACGTCATTTCTAGTGTCCCCGCCACCATCCGGGTGGTGAGCGCTTGTCGCACCTGATGGAGGATGTCGTCGAGAACACTGGTGAGCTGATCGGCTGGTGGACTGGAAAGCACTTTGACAAGACTTGGGACCGTATTCGCAGTCGCAGTGTCAGCAACAGGAAGAAACGCGAGGACGTATATCGTCCTGTACCAGCAGTCGCGCGTGAGCAAGAACGAGCAAAGAGTGTAGCTGCTGCGCGCAGTAAGCAGGCCTCTACGTCGTCGTCCAGCTCTCATCGCGGAGGTGACATCCGCCGGTCAGACTCCAAAGGCCGCAACTCTCGGGTGAGGTCACCAGACGTGTACGAGCGTGGTAGCACTGCCCAGAGCCGCCCTCCGACTTATTCTAAAGTCGTGTACGAAGAACGACGAGTTCGACAACCAGCTCCAGAAACACAAGTCGCTCCACCAGCTCCAAAAACACAAGTCGCAACACTCCCATCGTCGCGACGCAAGCAAGCAGGTCTCCTCTTCCCAGCGCATACCGATTTCTTCACTGAAGACCGTCCCGACTCCAAGGCGCTCATCAAGAGACTCAACGAGGACAACGACGACGTCTTGAGAGCATACGAAGCAGAGAAGGACGACCCAGCGCGCAACCCAGCTTCAGTCCTGCCCGTGAAGGACCACTGGACGCTCCAGAAGTACGAGGAGTTGAAGCAGCTTGAGAAGTACGAGAAGCCGAGAGAGAAGTTGGACCAGAAGTCGAAGAAGCAGCCGTCGAACACTGGCTCTAGGAGAGACAGCGCAATGGCGTCTGGATACAACGACGACTACCGGGGCAACACCACATACCAAGGCGAGCCTCGCGCGCGTTCAGCGCAACCACCTCCACGAAGCCGCTACGAAGATGATGATAGCGACTATGACGAGCGATCTGGCCGCAGATATCAGGGTGGAGGACGAGGCTATAGCGACCGCGACAGAGACGATGATCGCTATACTTCATACGAGGAAGTAGAGAGGTATCGAGGACCTGTAGGTGCAGGCCCACTTGTTGTTCGTCACCTATCATATCCTGTGTGGTGCTGTTCGAACATAAGCTGACTTTGAATATAGCCCGTTGCGCGAGGTGGTGCCGAACGAAGAGAGAGCTATCGTAATGATCCATATGCCGGAGGTGTCGTAGCACGTCGCTCGGATCCACATCTCAACGATCGCTCCCAAGTCAGTCGTAAAAGCCGGTACGATCGAGACGACCGCGACTACGACTACGACTCCAGATCAAGGAGCAGAACCCGCTCGCGCTCCAGAGACGGAAGAGGCCTCGGAGCCATTCCAGACAAAATCCAAGACCAGTTCAACACGAGCAAGAAGGGTGCTGCAGTCGGAATTGCTGGAGCTGTCGCTGGTGGTCTAGCAGCCAGACAGTTCGGAGGCAACAAACAACATCGTCAGCGTGATACTATCATCGGCGCTGTTGTTGGTGGTCTCGCAGCGAATTTCATCGAGAACAAGTGGGAAGAGCACAACTCCAAGAAGGAGAGGGAGGATGATCGGTATGATGATCGGAGCAGGAGCAGGGGGAGGCAGTAGGTGCTTCTTGCACTTTTCTTCTGGATAGCGGAGCAGCAAACATTGGGATGCTGCGAGGGAGTACAAGCACTGCATGAGCGGTGCAATGGATCACGACTTCCACGACACGACACAAGTGGTACGAAGCAAGCGAGCAATAGATGGACGATGCATTGCTCGGTATCGTCGTCTTGCATACGAGGGGAGGAAAAGACTTGCACTTCTTGTTTGTGAGGCAGAAGTTCGATACCCTTTACTATGACTTGCATGATGAAAGACTTCAAAATGATCATCTACTTGCCAGTCCTTCGACCTCGTGGCTACCTGACTCTCCACAGAAACCCCATGCTCCTTCTTTCATGTGACACAGCCCTAGCGCGGTTCTGACATCAGCTTCCTTCCTTTCGTACCTCCTACTTCTCACTCCAACCAGCATACACACACCTACAGTACACCTGTGCCTATTCCAGCCTAGCTATCGACCGACAGTACATTTGCATGAAGTGGACGATAGCGCAAACGACCCAAGGAGGAAGACCCTACCCTGGAGCGAGATCTCATACATTCGACTTTCCTAGGACATCTAATCACTCATCTCAATGTCCCCTGTGTCTGGCAGCAGTCGCTCTGGCCAAGCCCGCTCTCGGAGAGCGCGTCCTGCGTTTCCCGCTTTTATATACAAGGAATGAAATGTCTTTTCGCCCTCTTCGTCGATCTTGATGGCGTATTGCAGCTGGTTAATATTGCTCACCCATCGGCTTACGCTATTATCGTCCTTGTGTACGAAATACTTCCGTCTATATCCCTCCTTCTCCATCCCATCAACCCAGCTAGTGAACCGCTCCCAGCGTAGATGCTTAAGCGACAACTCCTTGGGTCCTTTAGCCTTGACAGTCGCAGGCTCCATGAACTGCTTCATCGTAACCCTCTCGTCGTCGTCCTCCTCCTCGTCTGCCACTTTGAAGTATAGAATCATGCTTCTATCAGGTAAGTCTCTAACTTTCTTCTTGGCCGCTAACTTGTGAGCTAGTGCAACTGTTCGGGTGGAGGCAGGTGTCTTTGCCTGTCGAATACGTATGACAGCGTTCTCTTCTCCTTCGAGAGTGCGAAATTGCAGGTCATCCTTCATTTGGCGTGACATAGAGAGAACAAGTTTTTCAAGTATGTGTTGGCGGCCAAGGAGGTGGAGGCGTGTGTAAGTTGCAGGCTCGTCTACGTAATGTCAGGTCAGCTATCGATCAAGACATATGTGTATATGTGGTGTCATAGTGCGGCCTTACTAGGGAGATGGGCGTTGTGTAGGTTGTCTATTTGGTAGCCCGGCAGATCTATCGGCAGGCTATTACTTAATAGGAACAACTCTGGGTATTTGTGAGCTGCCTTGATGAACAGCTCAGGGCATTGTCGGCGCCCAGCGTCTGCGAGCTCTAGTGTCCAAAGCGGTGGAGCTGCGTTGGCCTCCGCCCAGACATCGCTAGCTTTGTTAGGATTGACCATTTGGACTAGTGTGACTTTGGTAGAGGGACGGCGCGCCAGCTTGCAGATATATGACTTGATGTCCTGCAAATCGCTCTAGGTAATGTTCAAAAGAGCGTAGTACTTCTCCTCGCTCTTCGGTAGATCCTTCTACTCAAACCATTCTTAATAGTCTCGCAGGGTTTGGACGGGCAGGCCAGTCCGAGGGACGGTGGGGTCGTTTTTAACGCGCTTTTTGCTCGGTGTCTGTGGTACTTCCATTGTTGGACGTGGCGATAGCAAGGTAGGTAAATGGACAGGTTATGAAGCTGAGCGTGTCGTGTGTGGAAGGTCGAGTAAGTTGGCGTGGGGTGGGTGACCAGGGAGAGCTTGATTAATAAAAGATGAAAGCAAGTAAGCAGACAAACATCTTCGTGACTCCGAAACTTCACCTCCGCGAGTTAGAGAACTCGCCAAGGCCATCACTTTCTAGGTCATCTTCAACTCTAACACAGCTTCTCCGGACAAACAACGTACTTACCAGAACACTCGGCGACATGGAGGACATAGCAGAACCGCCTTCCGCGACCTCACTACGGTACTACAATCCTAGTCTACCGCTAGACCAACTCGACACCCCTTCAAGCAGCGAGAGTAGCTCTACCGACTCCGACTCCGACCTCGATAATAGCGGCAGTAAGGCACAGATAACTAACGAATATCAAGTCTGTAGCAAGAACGACGCTGCTCCGTCTCTATCTCTATCTCTACTTCCACCTCTATCTCTATCTCTGCTAGAGCTACCTTTACTCGACGATATCTTTAATAGCGTATCTACCTCCTCTAAGCTACTACTACCTTCCGATTCCCCTCCGAAGAACTCGCTCTTTCTTGCTAGTCTCTAGCGTCGCTAGGACGCTTAGGTCGAGACTGCTTAATACTAGGCTAAATAGTATACGCCTATAGTATTACTAAAAGTCGATTACTTCTATAGTAAGCTTATAGCAGAGCTTAGAAATTGGATATACAAGTACCTTAAAGACGAGTACTAGACTAAGAGTACGAAAGGATAGTCTAACTTCTATAATAATATACTATACCTAGTTAAGTAGTTATATATTAACTTACAAATCTATTATAAGATCTATAGTCTAATCCTAGTAGACGACGTCTAGATCCCTCTCTAAGCTACGCTGCGAGTATAGTACCTAGTAGTTTTAGCTATTACCTAAGACCTTAAAAGCTTCCTACCTATCTTCCTCGACTATAGGGCAAAGTCTATATTCTAAATTGTTCTTCGAGAACTTTCGGGTACTATAATCTATAGCCTCGTAGCTATAGCTTTTACTTATACTACTAGTATTATACTAGTCGAGAGAATCGATTTCGAGGTAGATAAGAGTAAGAGGATATATATAGTAACGAGGTCTAGTACTCTTATTCGATATAGGAAAGACTATAGTATCTACCTAAAGAAGTTAGTAAAGATCTTAAAAGAGACTAGAGATTATACTATATAGAATAATAAGGAGTTTATACTATAGAAAGCGCAACGAGTTATCTTCGACTATTTTTAGATTAGAAGGGTTCCTATAGCTACTAAGTATAGAGGTCGAGAGTTAAGTAATAAACTTAGCGCTTGTATCTTTATAAAATAAAAGTTTTTTAGAGCCGAGTTTTTCTTAATAGAGAAGGAGACTACTTTTAAGTATAAATACATTCCTAGGCGTTACCTCTAGGAAATCCTAAAGTAGTTAAGGAAACTACTATATTATAGATATACGAGAAGGAGTTCTCGGTTGCAAGAGTAGTTAATATATTTAGGATATAAGGACGAGGACGAGCGAGGCTAGTACTATAGGAGTATAAGACTTAAGAAGTTAGTACTAGGTATATAGTAGATCCTATTCCGAAGAAATAAAATTATATATTATATAGATATACGGCGCCCGATCAAGCTCTCCTACCCTATATCTTATCTCTATTAATAATTAATATTTATACTAAATGCTAATATAGTACTATATTAGTATAGACTTCGTTATATACTACGATCGCTAGAGTAATTAAGCTAGATAAGACTTTTTTAATATATTATTCTTACCTTAAGGCTATAGAACTAGGTACGTATAGGTCGAAAGATAGTAGGTACGGGCGTACTACCTTCTCGGCTATATACTATTAAACTAACTAGTAACTCTTCTATTACTACTATTCTATTACTACCTACCTATTAGGACGCTATCTACTACTACTACTACCGAGTCGGCTAGAAGAAACGCATTCTAATACCTATTAAGGAGGCTCTTCTACTAAGCTATTTCTACTATTAAGAGTATAGTACTTCTAGCTACTAGTCCTTAGCTAGCGTCGAGAACTACTATACTAATATAATATAGATAGAGTCTACTACTATCGATACTATAGCTTTCTCGCAAAGACTCGTAGAGAGTAGTCTAGGCCTTAACTTGAACCTTGCCTAAGTATATAAGCTATCCGAGCTACTTAACTAACTAGAGGAAGAAACGCTATACTAACTACCGCAACAAACTAATAGTCCTACTAATGCTACTACTAAAGAATATAGCTAATACTAGGACGATATAGAAATACTCTATAATAACGAGTTCGGCGATAGTATAGACTATAACTACGACTTAGCGATACTAGATAAGGGCGAGTCTAGTAACGAGGACATCGACTACGACTTAGCTATATCTAATAAGAGCGAGTCTAAACTACTTCTACTTTTACTAGACTTCTAATACGCCGGCTTTTATAGCGATATAGCTTGGCTTAGCACCGCTGCAAGAAATAAAGTAGTATTAGACTAGATTGTATTACTATAACTAAAAGAGCTAGCAGAGTAGCTACTTAATAACCTTAATATAGAGACTTGTAGTATCCTCTAGTATTTATTTTATTCTAGCAATAAACGAAAGAAGATATAATATAACTATATATATACTATTATAGATGCCCTAAAACATCTCTAATAGCTCTTTAGGTTATAGCGATTTAGGGATAGCAAGGATTATATCGAAGCGTTTATAGAGTTTATAACTCTTACTATAGTTATAAACAACCTTAGATAACAAGAAGGGCAGCCTGCAATCCCGGTACTAGACTAGTATCCTCCGAGAGGCTATCCTAATATAGCTAAGATTGTAGTTATAGGTTCCTACCTAAGTATAGTAGCGAGAAGTTCGAGTATAGCCTTAGTAGAAGCTGCTATTATAGGAGACTTTGACGCAGACATTCTATTTGTCGACATCTACCTAATAGTAATACCTATAGCTAACTTAGGCCCCTAGTATACCGAGAAGAAGGCTACTATACTTGTAGGTATTTCTACTATAGAAGCAATTAAGAGCTAGCGCTATAATATATTAAGTAAGGCTAGATAGGTATAGCTCGAAGTTACGCTTAGCAAGTAGCCTAGCCTTAAGTAATAGCGCCTACGAGTTCTCTCTAAGACTTATATAATACTATTAGATTTTAGTATTATAGGGTTTAGACTATTTAGCTCGAGCTTTATAGTATACGTACTAGACGACGATACCTAAGAGCCTCTTATATCTATATATACCTATTATCTAGAAACATAGTCCTATAACTACTAAACAATACTCTAGATCTACGTTCTCGACCTAGTAATCAAATTAGGCTTAGGCGTAGCGTCTAGGACTCGCAGAATAGACCTTCTATATACAAACTACTTAATTACTTAGGTAGGTATATAGTCTTCTATATTCAAGCTTCTCGATAATACTAATATCGATAATAAAACTACTCTAGAATAGCAATCTAGAGTAATTATATCTTTAATATAGAGACTACGGGCTCCCTATATTAGATAGACTAATTTAATAAAAGCTAACCTCTTACGTATTGTCGACGAGTTACTAAACGAATATTATAATATAGTTAGCGAAAACTTTAGTATTACGAGCTAATCGATTATATAGATGCTAAAAACGTTAAGGCCTAATTAACCTCCGCTTAGGCGGACGCACGTCAAATAGACCGATTTAATAAAAGCCTAGCTCGCATATATAGCCGACTAGTTACTAATATATAATTATAAAACAGTCTACAAAGAAGCTAGTAAAAAGTTAGGCGTTATAGAAGTAGCTGCATTTAACTAGCTCTCGAAATTAATTAATAGCAGGGTCGAGGTAGGACTATCGAAGCCGACCTCCTAAGATCGTATATAGTCTAACGAGGAGAAGGACGAGCTCTAGAAGCTATTTAAGGAGAATGCGAAATCGTATATAGCGGAGTTTGCTACTCAAACTAGTATAGAGAAGAGTAAGGTTAAGGGCATACTTTAAAGATTAAAGAAGAAAAGAGGCGTAGAAGGTAGTAAAAAGGAGGCAGCCCCAGCCTACTATAAGTAGTCTAACGAGGAGAAGGACGAGCTCTAGAAGCTGTTCTAGGACAATGCGGACTCGTATATATCGAAGTTTGCTAAACGAACTAGTATAACGCGGAGTGCGGTCTCTAGCACGCTTACCTCGTTAAAGAAGAAAAGAATAGTAGTCAAGAAGGTAGTCTAGGAGACGGCAATACTTGGACGAAGAACTTAAAACTTCTTATATTAGTAGAGTAGTAGATAGAATTTACACAAGCTCTTATATAGCAGGGTTTAACATATATATAGTTCTACTAGATATCTTCGAGGATTTGCTACTTAAGAAATCGAGTCCTTCAAACTTTAATACCTTATACGACCAACGCAGCGCTAGAACTAGTCTGCGACGCTAGTACGAGCATTTCCTACGAATCGTCTATTAGCCTTCTAATAGCTACTCAAGAGACTAAGCATATTAATCTATAGGATAATAGTAACATAGTCGATTAATATTAAGAGGAAGCCCTATTAACTTAGGAGGAGATATTAGAAAATATAATTAAGATATTACTCGACTAGCTATATTATTCTAATTATCTAAACTAGAAAACAAACGAGACCGACTTTATAGCTTTATTATTTACTAAAGTATTATCCGCACCTCGTACTACCGGCTATAGTAGTCGTAGCGTTCCTCTTATACTAAATACCTATAGTAGTCGTAATAAATATATACTTAATAGATGCTCTACTAACTCCTCTACTACGACTACCGCCGCTAACAAGACCTCCTCGTATGCCCGATCTACGAACTCCTCCTCGTGTGCCCGATCTACGAACTTCTCCTCGTATACCTAATCTACGAACTCCTCCTCGTATGCCCGATCTACTAGGTAGGGAAGTTGGACTAGGGAGTAGAGTAATTATTAGGCTCGCAGGAGGTGGTAGTAGTACGATCTCTGCTTATAGTTAGTATTATTAAATATAATTATTAAGTTCAGATACGTACTAATTATATAGAGGACGAAGGGATTAGAAGCTGCGACTCTAACCCAAACTAGTAGAGGGTCCTCCAAAGGAGGCGGCGGAGTATTACTCTTAGCTAGTATGCCTATAAATAGGCCTACTATATCGAAATCGAATTTATAAATAGCTCGTTTGTAGTAATGCCGAAGCTAGTCGGATATTTAATAAGGCTCCTTAGCCTCGATATAAAGTACTAGTTCGAGTCGCTACTAGGTTTTTGCTATCGCGACAGCCGCTTCGCTATTAGGAATCTTTAAGACTACGAGCACTTTACGCTATATCTTCTCTATATAGAGATAGTCGTAGTATATACTAAGCTCTTACCTAGTATATTCGTTTCGGTTCTTCTTAAGTATATTACTAACTACTAGAGTAATATAGGTCTTCGTATATATTATAGACTATATAGCAACAGCCGCCCTAGCGTTAGTTAGTACAACTATAGGAGTATTTACTACTCGATCGCATAATATAAAGATTCTCCTATCGAGATCGCTAGTAGTTAGAGGAATAGGTCCTTTTAATACCTTTATCTTCCCTCTCTAGCTTTTGTTCTAGCCTATATATATATTAATGCGTTTTGTCGGGTCTCGGTAGCTAGCATTATCCCTTATCTTAGCCGCGACCTCGCTAATAATTATATAGATTGTATAAGAACGTATACTCGTGTTCGGGAAGGCAACCTTAGTAGGAGTAGTAGTCGCATTAGCCGGATCGTCGATAAGTAGTTAAGCCTATATTCCTCTAGTATATAGAGCAGTGCTATAAAGTATTAAGAACCTTGCTATAATAGCTGCGTAGACGTCGTACTTGAGTGCTAGATTACTAGTAGTATTATAATATATCTATATTACTTAACTAGTATTAATTAAAGTAGAATTTCTAGATATAATATCGACTATAGTAGTGTCGGTAGTTAATATATTTAGGTAGTATATAATATATTCGATCAAGGCGGCTATGCTATATAGTAAAAGCGAGAAGAACTATAGCTATTATAACTCTTCTAGGAATTTCTTACTACGTATAAGAGTTACTATCGTGTCGAATAGTATTAATCCTAGGTTCATACGGTAGCGCGTCTACTTGTAATCGTTTACGAAGGGTGTTAGGTCCCGCTATAGTAGAAGGTATTAGTATACGCTATACGTATTAGGTATAGTAGAGGAGAGTTACTTATATTAACGATAGTACTTATACTTGCAGTTTTAGTCGTATTTCTAGAGTACTCGATATAAGAAGTTTTTAAATAATAGAGTATCTTGCTAGACGTAGGAGTCGCGCTATATAGGACTAATATAGAGGCATTCTGCTACTATCCGAATCCTTTAAGTTAGCCTAGTATTATTATCCGTATATAGAGAAGTGTAGTCCGAATAGTATAACTACTTTATTTAATAAACATACTACTAAGAACGAAACTAGCTAGAATAGTAAGCAGGTCGATATAGTCGCTATTCTTTTAGGACCGATATAGTCGCAATTCTTTTATAGAGTCCGCGCCTAGACATGCGATAGTATATAACTTAGATGCTTCGGGCTACTTATTTTGTTAATAATAGGCTATTCCTTTTATTAACAAATTCTCTTTATATAACAATCTAGCTAGAACGATTAGATACTCGTATATACGGGGAGGTTATAAAGGACAAGACAAGACGCGTTATAGCTAACCTATCGAGCGCGGAGGCAAGAATATCGTAGGGATCGATAGACTGCAAATCCTAGTAGCCTTTTACTAGGATAGGGATACCGATAAGAAGTATATACGCTATAGTAGTACATTCCTCGGCTACCCTATAATATATAATATTATATTATATAGTATAACTACTTTAGATAAGTCTTGCGACGACTACGAGGAGCTAAGTATTTTATCTAGAATATAATATCTATAATATAGTATATTAGGATATTATAAGTTAACTTTATTTTATTATATATCGATAGTAGTTAAACTTTGTCGTACTATTATATACGCCGGTTCTAAAATATATACGTTATATAAATAGGATAATTACTATATAAGTAATACTATATAATAGTCGCTTGCATGCCGTTATTCGTGCTAAGAGTAGAGTGTAGGAGGCTAGTAGCGCATATAGTATAAACTCTAATAATATAGTAGTCTATTAATTCTACACTTATAGAATTTCCAGCTCTATAGTGCACGTACTATAGTAATATAGTGCCGCATCGCATATATCCTTAGTAGTAGGTATACTTAAGATTTACTAGGATGCAAACTCCTCGCTATCTAGATAATATATAATCTACGCTCGATATATAATAGCGATCTTAGCGAGTAATACTAATTTCGTATATATATATTAAGGTACCTCGATTACGTAGTAAAGCTAGTCTAAGTCCCTAGGCTTATAGACTATAGTCTCAACGGAGTCTATATCCGTTACTATAGCACCCTAATAAACTTTAATTCGCTTATATATCGGGTCGACTAACCTCCTAATTAAATATATTCCAACGAACTTGAATTCCAGTCTACGTATAGCGCGAGAGAAATTGAACCTATCTTCAACGAAGCGCAACATACCTGTAGTATATACACGACACGTGACGTCGTTAATATATAGCAAACTCGATGCACTATATTAAACCTAGATCGTATAGATAAGATATAACGTCGAAATAGCGCTATATTAATACTACGCTATAGGGTAAATAGGTTACAACTATATAGCGCTATATTAATTTTACTATATAAACTTTTTGTTATATACACTCCTTGAAGTCTAGACTGTTCGCTATATACACTTTTTGGAGTCCAAACCTTTCGTTATATAGACTTTTTGTTATATATACTTTTTGTAGTCTAAACTTCTTGCAGTGCGGACTTTTCGCTATGCGGACTTTTTGCTATGCGAACTTTTTGCTATGCAAGCTTTTTACTATCCGAACTTCTTACTATGCAAACTTCTTGCTATACGAACTTCTTGCTATGCGAACCTTTTGGACTACAAGATGCCTAGACTGCAAAATACTTAGATAAAGAAATACTTGCATGAAACAATAGCTAAACTATAAGATAGTTAGACTATAAAATACTCGAACTAAAAAAGACTCGGATTAAAAAATACTTAAACTTAAAAACTATAGGATATAAAACCTATATATCTACAAGCTAATAGAACTTAAAGCTTTACTAGGTATAGACTTATAATAGTACTAATTAAAAGTATTTCTTAATTAAAGAAGTACTAACTTATAGTACTTATAACTTATACTTATACTAAGTTATAGTATTACTCTATTAAGAGTCTACTAAGTTATACTATTACTCTATTAAAAGTCTATTAAGTTATACTACTACTAACTTATATTAGTATAAACTAATAGAACTACTAACTTATAGAACTACTAACTTATACTATAACTAAGTTATATTTCTACTAAGTTATACTACTACTAAGTTATACTACTACTAACTAATATTAATAGTAACTAATACTACTACTAACTTATTTTACTAGTATTTTATAGTACTATTTAGTTATAAAAATACTAAGTTATACTACTACTAACTAATATTAATAGTAACTAATACTACTACTAACTTATTTTACTAGTATTTTATAGTACTATTTAGTTATAAAAATACTAACTTATACTACTACTAAAAAAAATTAGGAGTTTCTAGATATATCTATATCTAGATATATAACTTAGTAGAAATATAACTTAGTAGAAATATAACTTAGTAGAAATATAACTTAGTAGAAGTATAACTTAGTAGAAATATAACTTAGTAGATATATAAGTTAGTAGAAATATAACTTAGTAGAAGTATAACTTAGTAGAAATATAACTTAGTAGAAGTATAACTTAGTAGAAATATAACTTAGTAGATATATAAGTTAGTAGAAATATAACTTAGTAGAAGTATAAGTTAGTAGAAATATAACTTAGTAGAAGTATAACTTAGTAGAAATATAACTTAGTAGAAGTATAACTTAGTAGAAATATAACTTAGTAGATATATAAGTTAGTAGAAGTATAACTTAGTAGAAATATAACTTAGTAGATATATAACTTAGTAGATATATAACTTAGTAGATATATATATATAACTAGAAATAGATTCTAGTATAAATACTATTTAGTAAATCTATAACTTTCTAAATATATAATCTAGTAAATATATTTTTTTATAGAAATATAACTTAATATAAATAAAATCTAATAGAAATATATTTTAGTATAAGTACTATCTAGTAGATCTAAAACTTTCTAGATATATAATCTAATTAGAACTATAACTTAGTAGAAATATAGTTTAAAAAATATTTTTTTCTATTAGTATCTAAATAAAGTTTCTATAGCTATAGTATTAAGAATTACTTTAATAGCTACTAGTAGTATTTAAGCTCTAGAATAATAATAGTATTCTATACTACTATCTATTTATATAAAGTATATCTATTATATCTATTTATTCTTAGCTTATTTGCCTAGCTTCTAAAGCGCCTCTATTTTAACTTTTTTAGTAATAACCTCTTAGTTCCTCTAGCCTAAAGAGTTATAGGCTCTATAAACTCTTTTAGCTAAACCTTCTTATTTTTATTCTCCTTCTTATCTAGGATAATAATAGTACTCTATACTACTATCCCTTTATATAAAGTATATCTATTATAGCTTATTTGCCTAGCTCTTAAAGCGCCTCTATCTTGACTCCTTTAGTAATAACTCCTTAATTCCTCTAGCCTAGAGAGTTGCGGGCTCTATAAACTCCTTTAGCTAAACCTTCTTACTTTTATTCTCCTTCTCCTCCCCTTTATCTACCTCTTAGAAGTATAGAATCTTGCTTCTTTTAGGAAGCGGTCTAACTTTCTTCTTAGCTGCGGACTTGTACGCTAGTATAACTATATAGGTAGATATAGGTATTTTTGCTTATCGAATATATATAGCGGCGTTCTCTTTCTCCTCTAGAGTACGAAGTTGCAGCTTATCCTTTATCTAGTATAAGATAGAGGGAACAAGCTTTTCTAATATAGGTTGCTACTCTAGAAGATAGAGGTATATATAAGTCGGAGGCTTATCTACGTAATATTAGGTTAGCTATCGATTAAGATATATATATATATATAGTATTATAGTGCGGCCTTACTAGGGAGATAAGCGCTATATAGGTTCTTAATTTAATAACCTAGTAGATCTATCGTAAGGCTTGTACTCGAATAGAGCAACTTAGAGTATTTGTAAGCTACTTTAATAAATAGCTTAGAGTATTAGTAGCGCCTAGCATCTGCGAGCTCTAGTATATAGTATAGTATATATATCTCGATCTCTACCTAGATATCTTTAGCTTTGTTAGGATTAACTATCCTTACTATTATAAGCTTAGTAGATAGATAGCGCACCTACTTGCGAATATACGACTTGCCCTCCTATAGTTCGTTCTATATAATTTAAGAGAGTATAGTATTTTACCTCGACCTTTAGCGAATCTTTCTACTCGAGCTATTCTTATTAGTTTTCTAGGCTCTAGATAGGTATACGAGCCTAAGGGACAGTCGGATTGTTTTTAACGCGCTTTTTGCGTAGTATCTATAGTAGTTCTATAGCTAGATATAGCGAGAGTAGGTAGATAGGTATAGATATTCGTCGACTATAGGCGCTATTATATAGAGAGATAATACTTAGTAGATTCTACGACTACCTCGACTTGCTAAGAGTTACTAGTTCTATATATAGCTTTGCTTCTTTCTTCGCTTATACCGATATAGATTTATTATATAATAAGATGCCTATTACTATCCTTAACTAAGATAGACTATATATTAGAGGTAGAGGCCGCTATTAGTCTACTAGAGGCTATAGCTACTCCTCTACGATAGCGCAATCCTAGTCTACTACTAAACTAACTCGATACCCCTTTAGATAGTAAAAGTAGCTCTACTAACTCCGACTCCGACCTTAATAATAGTAGTAGTAAGATATAGATAACTAATAAATATTAAGTCTATAGTAAGAATAATACTACTCTATCTCTATCTCTATCTCTACTTCTACCTCTATCTCTATCTCTACCGAAGCTACCTTTACTCGATAATATCTTTAATAGCGCATCTACCTCTACTATACTACTACTACCTCTCGATTCCTCTTCGAAGAACTCGCTCTTTCTTAGTAGCTCCTAGTATTACTAGGACAATTAAGTCGAGACTGCTTAATACTAGGCTAAATAGTATATACTTATAGTATTACTAAAAGTCGATTACTTCTATAGAGAGCTCGTAGCAGAGCTTAGAAATCGGATATACAAGTACCTTAAAGACAAGTACTAGACTAAGAGTATAAAAGGATAGTCTAACTTCTACTATAATATACTATACCTCTTAAAGTAGCTATATATTAATAGACAAATCCGTTATAAGATCTATAGTCTAATCCTTACTAGCAATATCTAGATTCTACTCCTCGCTACGCTACGAGTGCGGCCTTTAGCTATCTTAGCTATTACCTAAAACCTTTAAAGCCTGCTACCTATCTTCCTCGACTATAGTATAAAGTTTATACTCCGAATTGTCCTTCGAGGACTCTTAGGTACCTATATCTATAGCCTCGCAGCTATAGCTTTCGCTTGCGCTACTAGTGCTATACTAGTCGAGAGAATCGATTTCGAAATATATAAAGATAAGTAGAGGTAGATCTCGATATTAGATATAGGCGTCCCGATTACTAGGAAATATAGTAGAGAGTTTCTTATATTTATAAGAGAATATCTTCGTATAGCGAAGGCAAGTAGGAATAGAGAAGCTAGGGCTGCATACGTTAGTATTATAGAGTAGGGCGTCGTATTCCGCTATATCCGGTTAGGCGATATAGCCTAATCTAATAATCTTATAGAGTCTTCGGATAAGAGAGATACTCGGGCATTTGTTCGCCGCAAGTTCTTTATATTTAGGCTTTTCTTCTAAGGCGAGGAATTCGCTATTGCTACTAATAGTCGTGCTTGGCGATATTTCTACTTATAGGAATATAAAGATAGTACTAGAGCATACGAGAAGAGCGGCTACTTTTAGGTTAAGCTAAGATTATTAGATAGCGAGTACAAGGACGAGGACGAGAACAAGTAAGGCGAATATAGTAGCAGAGCTAGTTTGAAGGAACGGTTACAAAATATATATAACTCTAAACTTAATATCTATAGAAATATTATTATAGAATAGAAAATATTAGACTTCGCTATAAGTGTACTTGCTATAAGAGCCTGCGGGTATATAGAACGATCTCTACTATATAATCTATACTTATACTAAATAATAATATAGTACTATATCGGCATAGATTTCGTTATATGCTGCGATCGCTAGAGTAATTAAGCTAGAGAAGAATCTAATATATTATTCTTACCTCGAGGCTATAGAGTTAGGTACGTCGAGACTAGAATATAGAAGGAAGGATAAAAGAGTATGCTACCTTCTCGGCTATATAGTATCAAACTAACCTATAACTCTTCTATTACTACTATTCTATTACTATCTACTCGCTAGGACGCTATCTACTACTACTACTACCGAGTCGGCTACAAGAAACGTATTCTAATACTTCTTAAGGACGCTCTCCTACTAAACTATTTCTACTATTAAGGGTATAGTACTTCTAGTTTCTTTTCCTTAGATAGCGTCGAGAACTGCTACGCTAATATAATATAGATAGAGTCTGCTAGTATCGACCCTATAGCTTTCTCGTAACGACTCGTATAGAGTAGTCTCGGCCTCAATCTAGACCTTACCTAGGCACTAGCAATTCGTAGACACGTTCGCGAAATCTTATATCAAACGCCGCAACAAACTAACAGTCCCTCTAATAATACTACTAAAGAATATAGCCGATACTAGGACAATATAGAAATGCTCTATAATAACGAATTCGGCGACGAGAGCATAGACTACGACTATAACTTAGCGATGCTTAATAAAGGCGAGTCTAGTAACGAGGATATCGACTATAATAATACTATCTAGCTATCGACTATAAACGCCTCCGAAGACACTATCTAGCCGTCGACTATAAACGCCTCCGAACCGCTTCTACTTTTACTAGACTTTGTCTATACCGGCTTTTATAGCGATATAGCTTAGCTTAGTACTACTATAAGAAACGAAGCATTATTAGACTAGATTGTATTACTATAACTATAAGAGCTAGTAGAATAGCTACTTAACAATCTCGATACCTCTACTCGAGGCAGACTATAGTATTTATTTTATTCTAGTAACAATCGAAAGAAGCTAAAATATAACTATATATATACTATAGTAGACGCCCTAGAACATCTATAAGAGGCTTTTAGGTTATAGCAATTTAGGAATAGTAAGGATTATATCGAAGCGTTTATAGAGTTTATAACTCTTACTATAGTTATAAACAATCTTAGATAATAAGAAGGGCAGCCTGCGATCCTAGTACTAGACTAGCATCCTCCGAGAGGCTGTTCTAATATAGCTAAGATTATAGTTATAGGTTCCTATCTAAGTATAGTAGCGAGAAGTTCGAGCATAGCCTTAGTAGAAGCTACTATTATAGAAGACTTCGACGCAGACATCCTATTTGTCGATATCTACCTAATAGTAATACCTATAATTAAGTTCGGCTGCTAGTATACTAAGAAGAAGGCTACTATACTTATAGGTGTTCCTACTATAGAAGTAATTAAGAGCTAGCGCTATAATTTGTTAAGTAAGGCTAGATAGGTATAGCTTAAAGTTACGCTTAGCAAGTAGCCTAGCCTCGAGTAATAGCGCCTACAAGTTCTCCCTAAGACTTATATAATACTATTAGATCTTAGTATTATAGGGTTTGGACTATTTAGCTCGAGCCTTATAGTATACGTACTAGACGACAATACCTAAGAGCCTCTTATATCTATATATACCTATTATCTAGAAATATAGTTCTATAACTACTAAACAATACTCTAGATCCGCGTTCTCGACCTAGCAATCAAATTGGGCTTAGGCGTAGCGTCTAGGACTCGTAGAATAGACCTTCTATATACGAACTACTTAATTACTTAGGCAAGCATATAGTCTTCTATATTCAAGCTCCTCGATAATACTAATATCGATAATAAAACTACTCTAGAATAGCAATCTAGAGTAATTATATCTTTAGTACCGAGGCCTAATTAGAAACCTCTATAGAGGCGGACGTATATTAAATAGACCGCTATAATAAAAGCTAACCTCTTACGTATAGCCGACGACTTACTAAAATATAGTCGTAAAACAGTCTATAAAGAAGCTAGCAAAAAGTTAGGTATTATAGAAGAAGCCGTATTAGTAGTAATCTAGGTATAGTTTAAGGTAGGACTATTAAAGCCGACCTAATAACAATATATATAGTCTAACAAGGAGAAGGACGAGCTCTAGAAGCTATTTAAGGAGAATGCGAAATCGTATATAGCGGAGTTTGCTAATCGAACTAGTATAGAGAAGAGCAAGGTTAAGATCTACTTTAAGATATTAAAGAGGAATAGAAGAGCAGTTAAGAAGGCGGTCTAGAAGATAGTAATACTTAGACGAAGAACTTAGTACTTCTTATATTAGTAGAGTAGTAGATTTCTACCTATTTCTTACTTACTTATACTATAATATATAAGTTATATTAAGTAGTTCCCTTCTAGATCTTATCTAATAAATCGAGCTATACTAGTTATACCTTGTAGATCGAGTATCTACTAGGACTTCGGAACGCCAAACGTAACAAGATAGTTCTACCTTAACCTATATACCAACCTTAAATAGAAAGTATCTATACGCAAGGCGGAGGTAGTTATTCTAGAGATTTCTTTACTTCTTAGACTTTAATAACTACCTCTTAGACTGCGTGTTGTTACTATTTTATTACTCAATCTATACTCTACCTTAGCGCATATATAGGGTACCTTTAAGCTATTAAAATATAGTATATTCTATCTATATACTTTATTTTATATAAGCTACAAAGTTGTAGTTTAAGCTAGAACCTATAGTTTATCTATCGAGTTATAGGCTTTATATATAGCTTTCTTTCTAAGCTACTTTCTTATAGTTCGTCTATAATAAGCTATATATACTAGTCTAAGTAGTAGTATTATAGCTAGTAGTAGTACTAGTAGCTAGATAGTAGCTAGTAGCTAAAGATATAGATAGCTTAGTAAAACTAAGTAGATTAAGTTTAGATTTATATTTCTATAGCTTAGAGCTAGCCCTATAACTTAAAGCTAATATCTAATACTATAAATACTATATATCTCTATTAGTATATTTCTTAATATTATTAAACTAACTATACTAAGTCGATTAGGAAAAGTCTTATATTTATAGTATTAATACTTACTATATTATTACTTATTTGTAATATATTAGAGAAAGCTAGCTAAGTATATTACTATCTCTAAAATAGTATACCTCTATAATACTATATACTTACTATATATATAGTTATAATATACTCTAAAATAGGCAAACTAATAGCGCTAAATCTATTAGAATAGTCGTAATATTAAGGCAAACGAGTATTAGTAATACTAGCGCTATTATAATATAAATAGCCTTATACTTAGTAAAGTATTATACTTTTCGTATCTCTTCTTTAAGAATAATAATAATAAACTATAACTACTACTATACTACTATCGAGTTACTCCTATACTAGTACTAGGGAAGTAGAAATAAGCTACTTCTAAGCTAGCTATACTATTAAGAATACTACTACTAGTATAGGTACTAGTATAAGCTCTACTTATAGCCGAGAATTTAGCCTAGGTATATATAATAAGTAGTAGCAAGAAGATATAGAAGAGTATAGAGGTTCTAGGTTTATAAGCTTCTTCTTCTTCTTAAATAACTAAATCGAAGGCTTCGATTAATACTATAAAGCTATAGTATCTACTAGAATATACGAATATTCGACTCGATAGCAAGGCGCTATAGCTATAACTACTCGAAGACCTTATAAAGAGTCTACTTAATAAAGAAGTACTAGAATTACCTAGTATAGTATATATTATAAAGCTTTTACTTTTACTTATTAAGCTATATAAAAGAGATAGTATTAGTAAGGTATATACTTATTTAATTAGTAAAGATATACTTAAAGATAGAATAGCTATAGTTTCGAGCTACCTTAATATACCTTTAGAGAGAGTATATCTACTAGAGATTAAAAATTAGGTTACTCGCTAGCTATATAGAGCGCTAGTATAGGCGCAACTAGAT